>LIEC01001103.1:0-35123 GCA_001925005.1 Drosera capensis | reverse complement strand
TGTTTCCTTTTTATTCAAAATCTTATCCTTTTTTTGATTTTGTAATTAAATCAAATGTGAAATTCATTTGAAGCACACAAAGGAGATGCTTTTGAAACACAAGCGCTTTTAAATATAGAAATGATAATCAGCCAACGTTGAGCTAACCTTCTTTAAAAAAACGGATTAATTCTAGGCGATACCCTAACCCTAGGCGATCTTCAACCCGGATTAAAGGCTTGCTCTTATGGATTCAGGTACGTTTCCGCTTATGATTTATTCTAAATAAGTCGATATGAAGGTTAGAGTTATTTATGTGGATTAATTCCAACATGACGAGCTTCCGCACCAGGCCCTACTATCCTCTGCTGTTGTTGGGACAACATCATTGTTGGTTCTCATCTCAACCATTGAGAGAAATAATGTGGAAAAATAAAATGCCCGTAAAAACTGGATTGTAGGCTGGGACGAAGCACAGCATGGATGCTGTCCATTTACGACAACAAGGGATCCATGTTCTAGAATCCATGTATCAGAGCTGTTATGTGAACTATTTGCTCATTTAATACTACTTACTTCGAAAATTGCAACAATTAGACTAAGCACAAAAAGATCAAAGGTTGATTTTTGCAAATGTTTGTGTAGTACTATAATATATATATCGGAACAACATTTGTGCTTCAAAACACATCTTCTTATATGTTTCAAATCAATATCCACTATTGATTGTTTCCTTTTTAATCAAAATCTTATCCTTTTTTTGATTTTGTAATTAAATCAACTGTGAAATTCATTTGAAGCACACAAAGGAGATGCTTTTGAAACACAAGCGCTTTTAAATATAGAAATGATAATCAGCCAACGTTGAGCTAACCTTCTTTAAAAAAACGGATGAAAATTTTTTGAAATACAAAGAAAAACATCAATAATCTCCAAGATTGACTTGAAAAACACAATAAGGTGCTTTTGGAGCACACAAATTATTTTGTATATATATAATATAAAACATCATTATAGTAAAACATTAGTTTATGTACACGTGCAGTTATGTACGGGACAAAAATAAATGGATTTGACCACTATTTAAAAATTGAAAATTAATTTAGATTTTTATAGAATTCAAAAAAATATTATTTTAAAGATATATAATTTATAAGATATTAAGATTTTTTAATTTATATGATATTTATTTTATTTTAAAAAAATATTACTATAGAGTGCCCACTTTCCCTGTATTTGTGGATCCCGCCAACTGAAAGTTTTTTTTTTCACTCCAATGAACCATGGCTTCGTCTTATATCATCTCTCAATGTCTTCTTTCTTTTGTGTTGTATAGCAGTATTTAAGGAAAAGGAAAAATGAAACAGTTCACAGCAGTTTTTCCCTTGTCTTATGCAAACATGCTATAAAATATTATTTTTTCAAAGACATTGTTTATGTTAGGGAAGACATCTCTAACCAGAAGATAAAGCTGGATGACTAAGTTGTTTTGTATATGTTCATGTTTTTTGAGTCATGTAACCATTTGTATATGTAATTGTTTATCCATTATAGGAGAAACTCTTGTAACATTTATAAAATGTGTGCATATAACTTTGCATAGAAATTTCGGTTTTTAATGATTAGATAGGGAGTTCAGGAGTATGGATTATGTTAGCTCATCCCCTCCATAGTTTTATAAATAAACTTATTATTTTCAATGGTAAAAAAGAAAAAGAAAAAGAAAAAAGGAAACCGCTCGGTTGTTGGGCCAGAAAAACGATGACAATCGTTCCTTTTGTAAACTCATTAAAAATAAATCTAATAGTTGATTTATTATGTAAAAATAAATATAAAATATAAAATATCTAATAAAGTTAAAACCCCTAAAAATTATCAGACAAAACTACAATCTCAATCTCTTTCGTTTAGTACATAAATAAGTATAGATTCATTTGGTAAAAATAATGACTAAATCTTAAAATATCATATCTTAAAAAATTATTTAGATAACTTATTCTCTTGATAAAAAAAACTAAATGTATTAATATCCGACCAAGTTACAGTTTGAATCACTTTCACTTAGCATGTAAGTAAATATGGATGACAAACTTCTCATATAAAACATTTTAATGTCCAACTAAATAATTTAAAAAATATCATCTTATCCTCAAAAAACACTAAACTATCATATATTTTTTTCTAATCCTCAATCTAAACTACCAACTTATCTACAAATTTTAAACATAAAAAGATCAAATAAACTAAGTTGGAAGGCCCGATATTGATCATACCATGTTAGTTATTTCAACAGATCACGCCAAAAATTTATGTTGTGAGAAATACATGAAATCTGCTTCCTTATAGTTACAAGTCGAGACAGGAGTTCAGAGAAACCCTTTCAGCTCTCACCAAATCCAATCCAAAATCCATTCTTCTGTTTGCATCCCAAGCAATGGAGATCGCTTAACGTATTCCACTCTCAAATCAACAACACATTATATACTGTTAGTTTCAACTAAGGATAAGGTATTATGATAAGGCATTAGTTCTTATCTTTGATATAAAAAAAAAGAAAAAAGAACGATTATAATCAATCCGTATAGAGCTCATGCTAGTAAACTAAGGATACTTTATATCGTATAGTTTAACAAGTGATATTTCGTCTTATAGTCCAACGAAACTTTAGTGTTGTAAATTTCATAGGACCGTGGGAGCAGATGATAACACATCCAGAGAAGTTTGAGTTACCCATATCCATGGTACTGAATGTTGTAGGCTTCCTATGATTCGACAAAACTACGATGATTCTATTTAGGGGAGATAGCAAAGGTTGCAAGATTATTGGATGTTGTAGTCTGAAGGACCAACCTGAAAGAGAATTTTGGTGCATCATTCCAGCGTGGAGAGAGTGATTTTCCATGCTGTCTCGAAGGATCTCGAGGCTATTGCACTATTCTGAGTAATCTGTGATACAATTGCCCCACTCATCACCCTCATATAAAAGAGTGATATGCGAGGAGTGAAACGAGCTAAGGAACACACCAGTGACAAATCATACAAACAAGAACAATGAATCAAGGACAAGTTTAACACAAAAAACCTGTATCAAGAAAAAATCAACAGACATCAAATATTGATAATCATACACTCTAGAGGCAAAGACTACAAGGAACACCCATCTGCAGAAATTCCTACTTTGCAGACTATAAAGGTTAAAATGCAAGCACTTTTTCCAATGAATTTCTCGTCTGGAGTATCCCAAATACATCAAGGCTGTCCTGTAGATATTCCAATACAAATTGCCCTTGTAATCGATTCATCTCTTCCTTTTTCCTCCAGAATAATGAATACCGTATTATTAGACCTGGACATAACATCGATCCGGTTAAAATCTCGGGTTAAAGGATCATTGATTAAATCCATCAAACCTTGACACTATCTTATTTACATTAAGAGAAAAAGGTGAAAACGATGTACATCGTCTACACTATTAAACGGTGCTCTCTCTACAAATCTGGGCCCCACACTCACTCGCTTCCATACCCGCTTTGTGTTCTAACCTTTTTGGGTTGACTTTTCTTGTTTATTGTTTCTACCAAGAAAACGGGTGCACTTATTTGATTTTTATTTTTTTCACTCACCAGCATCGGAGAAGAACTCGCATCGTTTGATAATTCACATAAAGTAAACATCGTTTTCCAAAAAACAAAATGATTTCTTTTATATATAAAAGGTCTCCCAGAAAGTGATTTCTTAGGTGATGTTATAACTCGCCTTGTAATTTTTTTTTTTTTTACGTCAAGAGAAAAAAAAAATAGACTTCAAAAAACAATGCCAAAAGAAAACGGTGTGGAACTTATGTTCCGCTAACTCTTACTTTCTTCGTCCCAAATTATTATGTGAAATATTGACTCGATACGAGTATTAAGAATTGACTTTATATAATTTTACTTTTATGTCCTTGTGATTTGTAGAAGTAATATGATAAGTTAATGATGAACAGAATGAGAATGAAGAAAAAAATGGGTTAGAGAAGTGAATGGATTGCAAAAAAAAAAAAAAATGATAATAAAAATGATGTAATATATAACATGGATAATATAACAATTTAACACAAAAACTTTGCTAATTTTGAAAAAAAGGTTGTAATTTATGTGAAAAGATCATATTTAGTAATATATTATAATTTATTTAGAACAAAGAGAATATTAATACATATATCGAATTATTTAACAAAATATATATTAAATTATTAATATATTTTCTATAAGTGAACATTTTACTTATAATCCTTTGTCCTATAATACTTACAATCGTTTGAACTGACACAAAAATTTATACGTATTGTGAAATTTGATAAAAAAAAAAATATTTTTTAGGATTATAAGATTGTTTTGAAAGAAAACGATGGGTATAATATAACAAATTATGATTGATGTGATTTTTTTCATATTAAACATTAGTTAAAAGAGAAAATATTATAAGTAATTAGGACAAAAAAAATATTAAATTGATTATGGGATGAAGAGAGTATATGCTATATGTACGATTATTTAGGATTTTAAATAATTATTTTAATAATTTTATTTTTCTTTCGATTGAATCGATTGAACAACCCTGGTTTTCACTCACCCGGGTTTGACTGGGTCAATTGCGTATCTGTTTCTTCCATCGAACCAACCCGACCAAATGCTAGGATTGATTTACACAACGATTAAGCAACAAATGAGAAGAGATACAAGATTTACATGGGAAAACTCTCAAGAGGAGGAAAAAACCACGGTCGTCGACAAGATCTACTATTGAAAAACAAATTATAGAGATTGTTGGTTATAAGAACTATTTATAGACTCACAAATAACCCAAATTTTTCTAAATCTAATTGGTAAAAAAACACAAGATTAAACCAATTAAATCTAATTTCACGGACAATCCATCGCGCACGAAGCCGTGTAACAACAGACAACCACCAAACACCCGTGCTTCAAGAACATAGCCCATTCATGCCGGGCCACGAATGTCGATCTCATGTTCTTAACACCATCTCCACCAAAAACAGAATCAGAACCACATACTCAACAAATCTCTCAAAACACATCACTCATCGACGACCCCATACTAACCTCACGTAATAACACAAATGACGGAAGCCGTAGAACCTGACAACTTCTTCCACATACACAGAGTTCCTTGATCTCCCAAACTATTGATCCCACCATGCGACTTATCAACAACACAAGTAGTAGAGCCACTCCTTGAATCGTGGCACGGGTTCCTCATGCAATGTTGCCTTACACACTTGTACACACGTCGTCTAGGAAGCTCTCCATCCTCAACAGTCTTCCTCAACCAAGAACTGCAGCCTCGATCATTGAACCCTTTCATAGTTACCCTCATCTTCACAATCAACGGTTTGCGATCTAACAACTCCCACTTCTTCTTATCCCATTCAGCATGTTTTCTCTTTTCATCCTCCAACGATATATAAAGGTTCTTTAGATAAAGATAGTCTTTCATCTGCATCTTCCAAAGAGAAAAATTGGTTCTATCGAACTTATCGAACACGATCTTTCTATCATCTATCATCACTCCCACTTGATCAGAAAGCACCAAAGATAAGAGCTTGATCACCGAACTTTATATCGAAGATAATCCGCGAAAATCCTGATATCATCAATCCAAATTCAATCGATTACCTCAAATCGATTAGGGATTTTAATCAAATTCTCATTTTATGTGGGTAATAAACCTGACTGTTCTGATACTACTTGTTAGGATTGATTTATAAAACGATTAAGCAATATAAAAGAAAAGACACAAGATTTACGTGAAAAACTTCTCGAGGAGAAGAAAAAAATCTTCGACCATTTACGAAATCCACTATTGAGAAAAAGATTAGAGAGATTGTTAGTTAAAAAAGTATTTATACACTCACAAAATAACTCTAATTCCTCTACATCTGATGAAAAAAAAAAGATTTAAATCAATTAAGTCTAATTTCACGGAGAATCCATCACGCACGAAACCGCACGACCATGTGCACCAACGCATGGCCACCAAACACTCGTGCTTAAAGAACACAGCCCAAGATGGCGCACGCCCGTGCCTTGTTCTCAACGCCATCTCCTCCAAAAAAAGAATCACGACGACATACTCAACACCAAGACATTGGGTCACGATTCAATTGAACTGAATGAGTTAGTCCGGTTCTGATAACTATGATGAATACCTACTTGAGAAATTCCATCCAGATTATACCAATTGGCTATGTATTTGCAAATGTCCACTGAATGAGTGAAGAAAACTACTTACAAAATCGTTGTAAATTGAATATACAAACTTCTTAGCTCCTCATGTTCCAAGATAGACACTTAAACTGCCCATATGATTTTGATTGGCCGAATAAGACCACAGGTGGATGATGCAACACAACCATAAATCATGGGACCAAAATAACACTGATAATGCACCTGCAAGCATCACATAGCACCATATCTAAACGTGACTGTAAAGTTGTGTTGTCATTGTCAATCTAAAACTATGATTAACCATTTTGCCAGCCTCATAGAAGTCCACAGCTGGTAAATAGGCAGCATAGGAAATACAGCCAGGGACCGTGGGCTATGCGGGAATCCCTGGTTTCCTTAGAAAACATAACTGAAAGCATTGTTGCCCACACAATGTACCATCTTTCAACTCCTTGAAAAGGAAGTATAGAAGATTTAAAATATTTGAGAGTGAAGGCTCTGGGACAGTTTACCTCAGTCATCTTGTCATGGAGCTTATTTCTACGTCTAACATTATCTAGTCACATACTGGATAGTGGCATGTTCCCTCAGCCATTCAAGAACCTTTGCCCCCTCTAGAACTTCTTGAACCTGAAAAATTTTTCCAGGAGAAACAAGTTGGAATTGAGTTGGTTCTCCGAACAAGCTGCGTAGGGCCTAAGCAGTTATGGAGATATCTCACTCCCTTCTGTTTATCATCATTATCCATGCAAAGAGTCAGCTGATAGGGAGAAGAAACATGTTTGAATGATATATTTTTGTCATTTCAAGTTTTCTTCGGGCTTCTTTTGCTCATTCCCTTTTCAAGTCGCGATGCATAACATATAACATACAATTCATTACTGGATCAATGGGAACACTTGCGTTCAATACTATTATGGTAAGAATAGGGTGACACTTTCGCTCAACATGTTAAGTTATATTTAGGGAAACAATTTCTCCATTTTCAAAGTAAGGTTTTCGACGGCTTCTTTAATTGGGTCCCTTTAAGAAGGAGAGACTTCGGTGCTGTGTAAGTTGAGTTGAGCTAGATCTCACCTATTGTCACCTGAGATCAAGTTCTTATAAAAAAAAAATGTAGAGAAAAATGATCACTTAAGCTGCTTGATTAGTTAAGCATGGTAACTAAATACCTGAACTGATTTCATGACTTTAAACATGAAAAATCTCTACTTCTCCTGGAAGAGTGAACATGCAAACCTGTTCTTTGATGCGTGCCTCATCATATTCTTGCTCATTACGCTTAAACTCCTTAATGGAGTTCTGGACCTCTGTGACCAGCTCCTTCGTCGAAACCTGCAGTACAGGTCCAGCGTCTAATAAGCTAAAAAAACTTCTCATGTCAATGTAGAATATTGAATGCAAAAGCAGCAATCGTGGCCAAACAGCAGTTGGTAAAAAAATACAATGAAGCGATCCGGCAAATCACAACTCATTCGATGCCATCTACCTGCAAGTTTTCACGTTTGAATATATCTCCAACGGCAAGATTCTGTTTTATGATGTTTTCTATATTCTCCTTCTCATGCTCCAGGTACTCATTAACAGCCCTTGGGCTTGATAGAGATGACAGTTGATCTTCAGTCAACTTCATGCTCCCCTGTAGGAATAGCATATGTGATGCATTTAACTCATACTAGAGATGAAAGAAAGTTCTAAACTCGAACATAAAACACTGATTAAAATGAATAAAACAGAAAGACCAAGAAGGATATACCTGTATTTCAAGAATCTTGGCTCCATAAATCTGCCTACCCTCTTCCTCAAACAAGGACCTAGGAATATCAACTTCAACCATCTGGAAGGACATTGAAAAAAATATGAAAATTTACAACGACCCAAGAGCGCACATGATGGTCCCAATGTCAGTGACAAACAAGGCTTTCAAAACACGCAAGGCACAGTAACCCCTTAAAAGTCTATAACAAGGTGTCAAGGGAGAACAAATTCTCTATGCATCCTTGCCACAGAGTTAAAGATTATTAACATGACAGAAACAAATGACCAAGAGGACACTCCTGATATTAGTGTCAAAACAGCAGACCAATCTTAATAAGAAGTTAGTTACTTGACCTGTAGGTCATCTCTATGCCTATTGCTCCTAAATGATGCTAGTAGTTTTCATACAAAGATGCCAAGATCACGGATCAAAAATCAACTTTGAGAGAGAGTGAAACTGGTTCGGAGAACAAAACCTTGCAAAGCTGATCCAAAATGGCATTATCTGTCGCTTGTTCCTTGGATCTTTGCTCGAGCTCTTGACACATTTGCATTAATGACTCCCTCACCTGAGGTGAAGCAATAAGTTCTCAACTCTAAATTGCTAAAGAGATTTACTTTTATGCACTAAGTTTGGAGCAAAGGCATATGCATATGCATCTCAGCAAGGTACCTGTTCCACTGTGGTACAGCCAGGAAGAAGTTTATCAGCAAGCGAATCATCCAACTCCGGCAAATCTCTGTAAAACAGTTCTTTACACTCCACCTGATACATAGATGATCACTAAAAAGGTTATAAAGTCTAAAAAAAGTTATATCTCAAGGTGTTTGATTCAATGGATTAAAATTCAATATGCTTAAATGGGCTAGAACACTAACTGTTCAAAGACAACGCTTAAAACTGCCATATAAATAAGTTGACTTTTACACCGATTTTAAACACTAATCACTGCGATGTACTCCATCATCAGAGAAAAAAAGCAATAATTTTCAGTATTTGTCCGTTCCACAAAATTTGCAATATTACCCAAAAAGGAAACCGTTTTCATGAAAAAAATCAAATCCCTACCATAACATCAACCTATCCCATTATTATTTCTTCTCCCTTACTTTTCATTCGAGGTTCCAGAATACAGACTCTATGTTTCAGCTTATAGGTCCTGATTAATGTTTGATCTAGTAGTGGTACAAAGCTTACAATGTAATGACTTTCTTTTATCGTGGAATTGTGGAGAAAAATTACATCATACACACACGTGGATGGAGTAATCATCGAAAGGACCAGCCTTTCTACTGATGGGGATGCCTAAAAAGATGGCCACTTACCGTGAACTGAGCTCGTACTCCCCTAAGATTTTCTTGCCTCCAAGACTCAGGAAATAAAAGTGGGAACGACTTTGTTTCACCTCGTTGAATTCCAACAATAGAATCAAGGAAACCAGGAAGGACTTTATCTTCATCCTCCGTATCAAAGTGACATCCTGCACAAACATGGGTAAAAACAACACATTTCAGGCAACTTCTGACCCTTCAAATTTTGCAAAGACAAAGGCAATGTTCACATCGTCAGCAATACACTGCAATTCTGAATTTAAGAACCTCATGTTAAGGTTGATGACTACTTCGGGAGATCAGATCGGGACACATAAGATGACCATTACCGGGATTCCTCTCCGTGATGAGTGGATGTTGCCATGTTGGTCCCGCTGACCGCACAATAGGCTGTGGATCGGGGCAGCGAAGAACCTGTTTCGTTCGTAATGAAAGCACATTGATGTACAACATTGATTCACAAGGCTTTGAACAACTAAGGGTCCATTTGGCTTTGCTGATAGAAAATACTTATAAGTACTTACGGGTGATAATGATAAGGTGTAGTTGATTGAAAAAATTATAATAAGTTAGCGCTTGATAAAAAAAAAGATATAAGTTCATTTGTTTGGTCAAAGATAGATTTAATTTCTCCGTTTAGGAGATAAAGAGTTTGAAATGCCTCATGTAAATAAGCAGAAAATCTACTTAAAGTAACCATTACAAAGTGATGTTGGTTCACATAAGTTACTTTAATTGTAGGCATGCTGAGTCGATTAAATTATCTGAAATCCTAGTTTATTAAAAGTGAATGCTACCTTGAAAATTTAATCATAAATATGTCATCAACGTGAAAGCATTGTTACCTGGGGGTCTACTACATGGGACCATTAACAAAAGCATCAACAAGATTGAAGTTTGTAATCTTATCATACTCCCTATCCAAGTCAACAATATTGGCATAAAAATATACTTTCAAAAACAACTTTCATAGCAATCTTAAAAAAAATTTAACTCCATAATTCAATCTCAATCCTAACTTCCACTACAAGAACGCCTTCAACTAATATCATCATTTCAAATCACGTCAATATAAATATTATCAAAAAAAAAAAAAAAACCACAAAAAAAAAAGGTCTTCTTCTTCTTCTTCTTCTTTTTTTTTTTTTTTTTTTTTGCACGAATACAAACAAAACTATATTACACCAATGTGAGTAGGGTTCATAAAGAGCCAAATCTAGTTGACTCATAGATTTAGACAACTATAATAAGTGTTCTGAAATAAAATAAAAGAGGGGAATTCGATGATGTTATTGATGA
Source organism: Drosera capensis (assembly GCA_001925005.1). Taxonomy (NCBI): domain Eukaryota; kingdom Viridiplantae; phylum Streptophyta; class Magnoliopsida; order Caryophyllales; family Droseraceae; genus Drosera; species Drosera capensis. The sequence goes on along the minus strand of LIEC01001103.1, from coordinate 24,525 downwards.
AGACGTACTCTATATTTATAGTGTTCAAGTACAAGATAAGGAAGACTACAATAGAAAATAGTTTAACTAGAAAATATAATATCCAAATAATTATTCTAAAATAAAAAACAAACATAATAAAATAATATCAAATAAAATCTTAATAATAAATCTAATATTCTAACAATAAGAAACCAATGTCGGCCACCAATCAAACATCAAATTGGTTACCAACAATACACCAAAACTACAGAGTCACCTAGCCTGACTAACTCTAATGACCTAACAGTCAAATACTTGGATCTCATAATCTGTAAACATTTTCTCTAATATTGATAGTTATCCACCATATTAATCCAATAGTTTAAAACAAGATCATATCACACATGAATAGCTCTAACGAAATCTACACACAAAACAAGGATAGAACTCAGATCCATCACTTACAAACGCAAACAACAAACACACCAAAACTAAAATAGATCTAACGACAAAACAAGCAACCTCAATGCTCCATGACATCTCTGTAGAAAGCGAGATCAATGGTGATCTTATATGCAACTTCACAATTTCCATTGGTGCTGCATTTCTCCGTGAATATGGACATTATAAGATGACATGGTATCATAATCATGGTAGACCCCCGAAATCAACATGTTACCTTAGACCATTCACAACAACTTCTCTATCCCTAACCATATTATGCAAAGTATCATTTTTTTCTACACAGGGATTCAGTTTTTTGACTTTGTCACCCAACAAATTCTCTATATGAATTTTTCATATCTTTTATAAATGAATTTTGGAATGAAAACAATTATTGGATATTATATCTGTGAATGTATCTAATGAAAAATACATTTTATAAAGAATTTTGAGCTTTAAAATAAAGAATATTTTTTGTAAAAAAAAATACTAGCTCCGTCCCATAATTATTTGAATGTTTCTCTCTACTTGTACTATTCAATACACAATTTGAGACTTTATTATTCATATACACGACACAATTTAAATTTTTTATTGTTATTAATATTCAAGAACTAAAATTCTTTATTTTAGCTTGTGACAATTTTTTTTGTAGTTTTACATAGTAGAAACAAATACCCATTTGGGGATGAAATTGCATTTCTCAAAAGTGGGGAAGGAAAAGAAAGATGGAGTGTTGTAGGAATAAGGATAGAGATAGGGAACCTACTGCATGTATCTATACTATATGCTAAACGAAAATATGAGGGATTGTACTTTGGTCGAATAGTTTTGATTTAATTATTTATTTTTACAAAGTGAATCACTTGACATTTTATTTTTAATCGAATAAAAAAATTATATTTATTTTGGAGTAAAGTAATTATCATATAAAGTTGAAAAAAATTAATATATCATATAAAATACTTATCATTTAACAAAAGTTTCTAAATCCCATCAAATAGTTTTTATTGTCCACGACCTCATAATGATAAAATCCAATTATAATTGTCCCGTGCATAACTACACAGGTGCACAAACTAGTTATTTTAAGAAGCTCTTGAGCTCACGGTTACATGTTTCGTTTCAGGTAATAATGAGACGTGGGCATGTATTGCTTAGTCGAGCGACGCTTAGTATCTTGATTAGCAATTAATGTGGCCAGAATAAATCCATATCATGTAATCACCGATATTGTAAGTTTGGATTTTATTATGTAAGTGTCATATGTTTCTGTTACCTAGATCCTCTGCCCTTCTTTTGCCTTGCTCCGCGATTTGTTCCAAGTGGCAGTAAAATCATATGTCAAGCAGATATTGGGTTGAAAATTTTGGGGCATTATGATGAGGTGGTTTTTCTAAACTTGCTACAGGTGAATTTATTGATGCATTATCTTCAAGTCTAGCAACTAATTTAGCTTCAAATAGGCAAAAAGCTCACTATTTCCTTCTAGATGTGTAATTGAGGAGATTTGAATTGTTTTTGGAGGATTTGACTTTGATTAATTGGGTGATGTATTTGTGGCAACTATTTGAGATGCATAATGCATTGCTAAATCATGAGCCGTTATTTGGAGTAGTCCTGGTTTACAGCACAGGGGATTTGCTGCTACCCTACTTTATGGTTCTTCTGTTTCTATTGTGTTTTATTTGGTATTAGTTGTGTGGATCTTGTATGCTTGTTTCTTAATTATCAGAAAAAAGAAAGAAATAAACAAGATCATGTATTTCCATGAAATTGGATAAAGGATTAGTTTGTTGATGCAGTAACATCATAAATTGCTAATAAGGAAATCATGGCTGGCAACGGGGAAAAAAATCTTAGTCCAAGCAGTCCAACCTTTACTCTCAGCTGAAGGAATCTTTTCTGCATCTGACCCACCTTCACCAATGGTTGTCGCTGAGATATCTAGGACTGCAACATCACCAATCTGTGCATCACACAAACTTGTCATTTTGTTGGGACCAAATCAATGTCAACACATGTGACGAAATGATTTCATGGAAGAATACTGTACCTACGAAATAAATAGTCGATACACTTCCTAGGAAATATCTGTCAGTTGTTTATGAACTTGTCTTGGATCTTATTAGTAGGTGGTATATATAAGATAGTAGATAGTCTAACGTCGTCGCATGTTAAACACAGCTATAATGTATAATAACAAACTATACAATTCCAAATCCATGCGGAGAATTACGGAAAACAAACCTATTGCTGGACAAACATTTTCCTCCTGCTACCCTGAATCCCAGATTGCTTTTCCCTCAAGGGCAACAGCAATCTCGCAAATCATGTTAAAAAGATTTTGTTTCTCTTTTAAAAAGATCTGAAAGAGCTAGATTTGGCTATCAAGCCCCCCAAAAAAACCTCATTTAAGAATATCGCATGACTTGAGCTACAAAGGAAAATCTAGGGTTACACCAATTTGCCACAGGATTTCCCATGGAATATTTTGCACACCAGATAACTTGAAGTCTATCTGATAAACCACATCAAGATGAAAAAGTTACCTGAAGACCTCTGTCAATAACAATTCGTAAAGTGCCTAATGCCTTTTGACGACGTCTGATCTCTTGTTCACAAACTGACTCCGCAGCTATTTCGTTGTCTATCTCCACAACCACATTCAAACTTTTGTAACCGTTCTCTGGATTCCACCTGATCTCAGGTACCACATCAACCAGGACATCATATCTGGACTACGGGCAATGATTAGTTAGCACACAAAACCTGGCTTCAGTGCGCTTAAACTATGCAAGAAAATTATGCATGGAGAACCAGCTCCATGATTCCTAAAGAAACTAACAATGGGGCAAATTTTTCTGACTCCTGAACTGGCTAGGAATGGAGTTCCCCAACTAAAACTGATTCGGTTTATGGAGGGGGAGGGGGGATGTAATTTGTTATTTAGTTGTGTTATTCAGATAACAAAACTGAATAGCCTTGAAGAGCCTATTTATCTCCAACAAACTATAAAACCAGCAAATCACTAAAACGGCCCTCCGCTTGTTTCCTAAAAACTCAGCTTGTGTTAGCTTCAAATCAAACTATCTAGGGCTGTCCTCAATCAAACACCGCAGCAAGTTTCATGAACGGTGATTCACAACCTCCGTCTGGCCAACTGTATGAGGATAATGAGAAGAACTAAACTGTAACTAAGTTCCCATCAATCGCCACAATGTATGCCACAAGGGGCTCACAAACTTAACATCTCGATCTGAAGTGATTGCCTTAGGCACCCCATGTAGCTTCACCACTTCATGAAAGAACAATCGAGCCACATGGCAAGCATCAAATGTCGTGTTGGCAGCAACAAAACGACTCCTTGAAGGATGCTGATCTACATCTTTTCAACACATCCCCAAACTGCGGGTCATTTTCATAAAGCTAATTGAAGAATCGAAACCCATAAACCGTATCTGCATCAAGGAAAACAGCGACCGCCGCTTGCTCAAAGTATCTGCGACCTTGTTCAAGGTTTCAGCCTTATGCTTGATGACAAAACAAAACTCTTGGAGGAACTCCACCCCCTTATAGCATGTTGAGTATTCAACTGGAGCTGCCCGATAATGTACTTTAATGCCTCATGGTCTGAGCACAGAATGAACTCCTTCGAGATCAGGTAATGTCGCCAATGCTCTAAGTTCCGCACGATAGCATAGAACTCCTTGTCTTAAGTGGAGTACCTACGCTTCACATCGGTGAGCTTCTCACTGAAAAAAACCATTGGCCTATTTTTCTGACTCAATGCTCCTCCAATACCCAATCCAGAAACATCACAATGAACCTTAAGCACATCACTGAAATCTAGAAGGACTAAAACTGGGGCCTCAGTCATCTTATGTTTCAACAACTGAATGCTGACTCGGCCTCTCATGTCCACATAAACTTGCCCCCCTCAATCTGTGAGGGGAGCCACTATGAAACTGAAGTCTCTGATGAATCTGTGATAAAAAGATAACCAACCCATGAAAGTTGCACACATCACGAACACTTTTCAGCACCTCCTAACTGGTTATAGCCTCTACCTTCACTAGATCCACCTGAATGCTATTATTAGAGATAACATACCCCAAGAAGATCACCTTATCAGTCAAAAGGTGACACTTCTTCAGGTTAGCATACAGTTTCTGCTCCCTCAATACCTAAAAAATCTGCCTCAAATACTACAAATGCTGATCAATAGAAGAATTGTCCACAAAAATATCATCAAAATAGACAACAACGAACTGACCAATAAAGGGGCAAAACACCTAATTCATCGGCCCAATAAAAGTGCTCACCGTGTTTTATTGTTTTCTTAACAAGTTGGTCACAACTTACTACAAAACATTATTTGAAGGAATTAAACTTGGAAGAAAAATAAAAAGGATAATCGTCCAATCTACATCTCATCTCTATCAGCAATTCTCTTGGGCAGTAAAATAAAGTTCGTAATAGGAAACCTGGAGATAGCTTTATTGTAAAAGCATCCTAAGCTGACCTCAAAGAGTTTGATGAAGAGTATGCTTCTTCCAAGTCAGCAAAATTTGTCGTAATTCTCATTGAATCTTTCAGAGCTTTTCCTGTTACCTGTCCAACATAGACGTAGGAAAAACACTGCTAAGCATACGACAAGTAAGAAAACTGAATGCCATGGAGGTCAAGCTATAACTTGATGGATCATTTTGAGCATTGTATAGCTTCTTGATTGACTTGATACCTTCAAGAAGCAACTGATTAAAAGAGGGCCTATATGAGAATAACATCATCCTATCTATGTAATACAGTAGGATAAAACGCCTCACTTGTTGCTGTTCCGATTCAAGGGAGAGCCCAAGGGAAGAATCTACAACCTCGAACCGGGTCTGAGTAGCATATATAAGTGAGCTGGGTCCTAATTTTAACCCAAAAGTTTAAACTTATAGATTATTCACATATATATTCTATTATTTTTTTTCTCCACGGCCGATGTAGGTAAACCTACTCACACATATCCTCAATAATCTCCCTTGTACATCACTAACTCTCTTTGAGCCTGAATCCATTGGCCTTTCTTCATCCGCAAACTTGGACTGGACCACCTGCGTACTTGACAACCCAGTTTGCGGAGACAACGAACACAACTAGGGGATTCTTAAACTACACACCTGGGCCCACCTGCCTAGCCCAACGAACCATGGGCCTTGATACCATTTGTTACGATTCAAGGAGGGAGCCCAAGGACAAAATTTAGTAATTTACAACCCCAAACACGGCCTAGGTAGCATAGACATGTGAACTGGATCCAACTTTTAACCCAAAAGTTTAAACTTATGGGTTATGGATTGTTCGCATATATGTTCCACTCTTTCTTTCTTTTTTTCCCAGTCGATGTGAGTACTCACGCATATCCTCAATAGCTGCTACATAGATGACGAAAAAAGACTAAAGTTGACCATCTTCCAAGTTGAAGAATAGACCATCCTTAGGATGACAATATGCAAGTTCTCATCAGATAAGCTAAAAGAAAACATTTCTGCATCAGTAAAACTGACTTCTCCCCAGAACTGATTAAAGGAAAGTTTGATGTACATACCGATGACATGGCATGAGGAAGGGTTCTCTTAAGTACAGATTCAATCGTAGCCTTCAGAACATTTTGCTTTCCTACGTGTAGCATAAGAATATCATCAGGCACACGCGTTCTGGGTCGAAATCCAGGAATCTGGAAGATAGCAAAATCGTGAGTTCACATGAGTTTCCACATGACAAGATTTGGATGTACTGAGACAACAACATGCTAGCCCTCGAACTGTGGTTTTTCGACCAATGCAAAACAGACTTCAATAGATGAAATGTCTATTCTTTTAGGAGACTGGTTTACTTATCTCTCGCTGAAAGAGACCAATAAAATGTCTACCTGCATATGGGTCTTTATCCACGAAAAGAAGAAGAAGAAGAATTCAATAGAACTGCGAATAACTGTTTGAGTGAAAATCGTCTTAGATACAACAAACTCAAACTCATGCCCCTACTATCCAGTTTTTCATTGTTTTCTTTATTAGTAATCTCATGAAGAAGAAAAACCTTATTTTTCTGGCAAGCAACTTGGAAAAAGGAGCAATTCATTATTTCTTAATCGGCATGCATTTTAAGTCTAGAAAATAGTAACTATCTACCTAGAAATAAGAGCAACAATAGAGTATAATACAACTAATTTCTCTTGAAAACCTCAACACAAGAAGTAGAGAGAAGTCCTCGAAGTCCGATAACAAAGAAAGCTTAACACACCTTTGCCAGCTTGGAGTACTCTGTCATAACTCGATTGTAGCAGTCATCGCATACAGCTGTTGGGACATTTATGCTCAATCGCACCTGCAAACAGAAATAACAAAAACATGCTACATACATCTTCCTCATTGTCATCATCTAAGAGATCTCCTTCTTACAAATCCATATGAATCCAATAAGTCTCAAGCAAATGGCCAAAAGACATCAAGCGTCAGTCTCATCCTGTGATGGACTACAATTTGGTTTTGGAACAAGTCATGGAGAAAGGCATCTACAGGGAAAAAAATAACAAAAACAAAAACTACAGTGCAATATTTGCCATAATATCTTCACTAGATGACCATAGGACATCTTGACATTCTATACCACAAGTAGTCCACAAATGTAGTTCAGCATTGTGTACAATGTCTACTTTATAAAGTTATCCTAGATCACGTTAAGGAATTAGAACTTAGACAGTATGCAAGGCTTTCTTGCAGATTCTCAACAAGTCAACTTAATATGCCATATATTCAAGACATGCTTACTGGGAGGTCCTTTGCTACTAATAAAATAGTACATTACCGGAGAACTCGATGTAGTATAATGAGTACAACAAGTTAACATATATCAGTACACAATTTATACAAAACAGTAATGCAACACATGAGCATACTTGAAATTCATGGAAATTAAACATGACGTTAGAAAGAGGACAGCATGGGCGTGGCCCAACTCAAAGAGAGCTCCTCAAACCTAAAAATCATTACATATTCTTCTACGAAAATGTTACGGGTTTCCCTTTGTTAGAGTTGGATGTGTTTTTCCACCTTAATTCATTGTTCAAAGTACAAGTATATATAACCAAATTCTAGAGCATTAATGGAAAATAATATATACACAGCTAATCCTAATGGAAACAAATATATCCTAATTGATACAAATATATATTTTTCTATTTTAACACTTCTCCTCAAGTTGGAACATAAACATCAAACATGCCCAACTTGTTAGATATAATATCAATGTGAGCTTTTCGGAGTGGCTTGTTTAGGATGTTGGCGAGTTGAAAATTCATCCGAACGTAAATCAACTGAATGCAAGGAGAACAAGATGATATCTCTATGACAAGGTCTCTAACCAAGAGACAATCTACCTCAATATGTTTGGTCTGCTCTGATTCATGACGATGTGCATTGCTGCTTGATTATCACAGTGTAGTCTCACCTGGCTATCTTGGTGAATACTTACCTCGTCGAGTAGACGTTTTGTCCAAACTAACTCACAGGAGGTGTTTGTTATTGCTCGATATTCTGACTCTGCACTAGATCGAGACACAATAGTCTGCTTCTTATTCTTTCAGGAAACGAAGTTACCATAAAAAAAGACACAATATCCAGTGGTGAATCTTCAACTAGTAGGGCAGCCTATCCAATCGGCATCAGTAAAGACTGTTATCCTACTGTGGCCATGATGAGAATATACTAGTCCATTTTCTGAAAATCCCTTGAGATATGTAAGGATCCGTACTACTGCATCCCAATGGATAGTGCGAGGGACAGACATGAATTGACTCACCAAACTCACTGGATAGACAATATCAGGTCGAGTAACTATCAGATAATTTAGCTTTCCAACCAGTCTCAGATATATCTCAGGATCATGCAGAAGTTCACAATCTTCTGGCATCAGTTTGATCTCAGGAACCATCGGTGAGTTAGCAGACTTGCATCCAAGCAACCCGCATTCTGAAAGCATATCAAGGACATACTTCCTCTAACAGATAACGATTTTACCGTGAGATTATAGTACCTCAATACCAAGGAAATACTTGAACTTGGCCAGATCGATAATCTGAAATTGCTCGCTCAAGAACTTCTTTAGTGCAGAAATCCCCTCGTCATCATCACCGGTAATGATCAAATAATCCACATACGCAACTAGGATGATGGTCTTCTTTGTAAATGTCTGTAGAAGACTAAATGGTAACTAACACTCGTGGTCATGTCAAATTGACTGAGTGCTTGAGATAGATGTCCGAACCATGCTCGAGGAGATAGCTTGAGATAGTATAAAGATCTTTTTAGGCGACAAACTTTGAAGGCCTCCTCCTGAACATCAAACCCAATTGGCTGAGTCATATATCTCCTCCTTAAGAATGCCATTGAGAAATGCATTCTTGACATCAAACTAGTGGAGTGGCCATCGACGCATGGTAGCAAGAGCACTAGAGATACAGACAGACATCATCTTGACAACAGGAGAAAAGGTCTCCTCGTAATCCATACCATAGGACTCAGAATAGCCTTTGGCAACCAACCGAGCTTTGAGCCGGTTGAGCGACCCATCAGGATGAACCTTCAAAGTGAATACACATTTGCAACTGATAACACGTTTTTCAGACGAAAGAGGACAGAGATCCCGAGTCTCATTTTTCCACAGGGCTAACATTTCCTCATACATAGCACTAAACCACCCTGGATGTTACAGGGTCTCGGACACATTTTTAGGAATAGAATAACTATCAAGACGGATGATGAAGGCATGTTGGCTAATAGATAAGACAAAATAACAACATAATTGATGCACTGGATACCTAGAACTAGGATAGTGGCTTTGACCTTTTCGGATAGCAATGGGAAGGTTAAGGTCAGAGGGGGGAGGTGGCTGATGGGGTGGTGCAGGGTCAGGATTTGGTAGAAGTACAGTGGGTTGTTCAGGTTCAGAATTTTGTGAGGGTGCAGGTACAGGAGACGCACAAGATTCATGATTCTGCATAGTCTGAACAGAGTTAGTATTAGAATGGAGAGCCTTACCCCTTCGAGTGTATACTTGAGTAATCATTGGCCCATAAGGTGTCGGTAGCCCACCACTCATCGACGGTGAAAAAGAAATGTTTGAAGTTTCAAAATATTTCAGAATAGACACAAGTGGGGCAGAAGTGGAGGAGTTACCAGACTCAAAATCTAGGTAGTATGGTACATACTCCATAAAGATAACATGAGGTGATATAAAATACCGTTTTATCATAGGACTATAGCACTGATAACCCATTTAAGTACCAGAGTAGCCCACAAAGAGGCATCTTAAGGACTTCGGGTCAAGTTTTGTACGACCAAGTCGAGTATCATGGACATAACAGACACAATCAAAAACTCTGGGTGTGACAGAAAATAAAGATGCAGACGGATACAAAACATTGTACGGTATTTTATCATAAACTACAGAAGATGACATCGATTGATCAAGTAACAGGCAGCGAGAACCGCATCTGCCCAGAAACGTTGTGGTACATGTCCATGAATCATCATACTATGAGTCACCTCAAGGATGTATCTATTCTTGTGTTCAGTGACCCCATTCTGTTGGGGTGTGTAAGCACAAGATGATTCATGGACAATACCATGATTATTCGTGTATTGCACAAATTCACTCGAAAAATATTCTTTCGCATTATCAGTACGAAAAGTTTTAACAGTTGCGTGCAATTGAGTTTGAACAAGAGAACAAAAAATCATGAATTTTTAAAGAATTTTCTGTCGAGATTTATTAATAAAAAACCAAGTGGCACGAGAGAAATCATCCATAAAAGTAATATAATAACAAAAACCTGATACGGACTCCTCTTCATTATTCACTCCCTCATCCTCTCCTCCTTCGCGGACCGTTAAATCTCCCTCGATCACATCGTAATATCGGATCCGAACCTCATCGACCAATTCAGGGACGGAGTCGATTTGATTCAATGGATCTGAGTCATCGATTTTGGGATTTAGGGTTTTCTGCATTGGTTTCGGATTGAATTGGGGATCTTTTGTGAGGAGTGTGTGGAGCGAGAAAAGGAAGCGTGCGCACGAGACTTGTGTGGCCGGATTCGAGGGTGCCATTTCTCAAAATAGCAGTCGTGGATTGGCGGCGGCTAGGGTTTCAGATCGATACCGGCTCTGATACCATGATAGAGTTAGATGTGTTTTTCCATCTTAATTCATTGTTCAAGGTACACGTATATATAACCTAATTCTATCGCATAAATGGAAAATAATATATACACAACTAATCCTAATGAAAACAAATATATCCTAATTGATATAAATATATACTTTCCTATTTTAACACCCTTGATCATAACATCCTTCAATCATTGAACTCCACAATTTCCAAGGAGCTTCATATTGGAAGCTTCATGACCCTATACAGACTACTCCTCCCCACCATATCAAGCCCCACATAACTTTCTATTAAACCTATGAGTTCCAACTCAAACCCATTTAACAATGCATGAAGTGATCTCAAAACTTATAAGCAATAATTATGAGCTCTCAATCCCCAATATGGGTTTGTATTATCAACACTTTCTCCCCTACGTCTTCCAATTTTGCCGAGGGCTCCACTTTTCGTGCCACATAGCATATTTAGAAGCTATTTGGGTAATATATAGACTAATAATATTTCTATCCTATCTAACCACCACCACCGCAACAACAATAACAACAACACAGGTAATCCCGTCAATTGACACGGTTTGGGAAGGATATAATGTACGCAATCTTATCTATGTTGCTAAGAAAACAAAGAGACTATTTTCATAATGTATGCAACATTTCTGCCTTACCCAATGTGGGTAAATTATTCTCAACACTTCCCATTGCACTCTACCAAACACCTAGTAGCCATTTTCGACTACACACAATTTCTCGCTAGAGTAAAATATGTTAGAGCTGAAGCACAAGAAGGGGCTAAATCCAAAAGCCTAGTGAAACAGGTGCAAGAACCCCTCAAATTTAACAACCAACATAATATCGACCGAAATCAGAGTAGCTTTTCTGTTAAAGATATTAAACCCACAACGAAATTTAGATAAAATCTACAACAATATAAATAGATCATGTGCCTCTTTTTCTATTGTATATTAGTTTCAGGAGTGAAGCTCATGTTTCTACATGATATCAGATTCAGACCCACACGTGTTGGACTAACCGCCGCACGTGTTCCACGTCACCCAATTATCAATCCATGCTTCAAACCCAAAAAAGCATTCACGTGAAGGGACGTGTTAGAGATTTTAAACCTACATCGAAGTTTAGATAAAACCAATTGATTTTAGAAATGAAACTCGTGCTTTTACATTTTTCACCCGGTAAAACATTGTCCAATTAGAATAAATTAGTTTTTCCACTACATCCGTAACTCAAACAGCATTCGCAAACAATATATCGACACAAAAAACAGAAACGCTCAATTCCATGATCAGAATTCAAAAGAGTTGCTTCTTACGGAGGAATTGGGCTCAAGAAACTCCTCGACTTCGATATCAGCAGGAAGTTTCTCCTTCGCCTTGATGGTGAAAGACTTGGCTTTGGCCTTGGCGGCAGATGCAACAACTAAACGCAGAGATGGATGCGTACGAGAGTAGAGTGAGAATGGGAGGGGTTTGGTAAAGCGAAGATGTGAGGGAAGGGAAAGCGGCGATGAAGGGGCTGATGAGGAAGGGAGGTGAGAGGGACGAGAGGGTGAGGCAGTCCTCCATTGGAGAGTTGCTGAGACTGAGCTACTGCAGATCTCCATTGTCGGAGAAGTTGATTGAGTGTGCACCAGCTTTGTACGAGTGCAGGTTTCTGAATTGTGGATAACGGACGGGCTGTGTCTCAAGATAAACACCACTGGTTGCTGAACTGTCATACTGCGGTTAAAACGGAATATTTTACTTTTTTTGAATATTTTTTATTTGATGAATAAGAAAATTATTTGTTCATATATTTTATTTTTTTAAAACTTGATATATTTAATTTATTTTTACAAACATATATAGAAAAAAATTATAAAACTATTTTAGTGAACGATATATATAATTAGAATCTCAAAACATTTAAAACGAAATAATAAAAAAATCACACAAATATAACCGTTTAAAAACAGAAAATATGAAACCGATTAATAAATAATTTTGATTTTGAATTTCAAACTGACTAAATAATTGATTCGTTTTGATTTTGGATTATGAAAAACGAATCGACAAAAAATCGACCCGATTAAACCCAATCGACCCGATTAACACCCATAGTCATACTATAAGGTGAACCTCGACCCAAAACAGTATGACATGGTTAAAACTTGAGTACTTGGATGATTCTATTTGAAATTTAATGATTGAGATTAAAAAAAATTATCCATTATATTCAATTAGCATAAACTAGCTTCCACATCCATGCACATGCACATGACAAATATGAATAAATATGATCATTTTCAGTTTTTGAAGATGATAGAAACTAAGATGAATGTAGAATTTGATCGGATTTTGAAAATTTTGGTTAAAAATACATGTTTTATAATTTTTGTTTTGATTTTTTTTTCAACTTGTATTGTATTTATTTTACATCGAAAAAAAGTATTACTACATGACTCAATTAAAAAAACTTCCGACTAGTGATTCACTTTTTAAAAATAAATAATTAGATTTTAAATAACCAACAAAATTATAGCCCCTCATACTTTCGTTTATTATGAAATATAGATTTATACCACTGTTTTCTAATTTAATGGTTGAGCACATACTTCATTTGTTCTAATTTATTTGCAACAGAAGGACGACATCGTGAAGCGATAAAACAATCATTTTTCATAAAATTATTATGAAACACTAATGAAATCAAAAACTAGATGGTGTATTTCAACTTATAATAAATGACATAATTTTTATTAAATCTTCAACACACAGAAATAAAGCTGCTCAAGATATGTGTTAAAATGTGAAATCATTACTAGTAGATTGGAACAAATGAAGCATGAACAGCCATCCTTGATTCTAGGGAGTTAATATCGGGAAATCTTCTGGAAAAACAGTCTGCATATAGCAGTTACATCAATTAGTAGCAATTTACATTGATTAGTAGATTTATGTATATTCAACCTTCTATATTAAATACACTTGGTGTGAATGCCGAAGTCATCTTCTTTGTCTTTTATTATATCAGAGCATCGAAACTAACGACGTCGATCCTTGGCTTCAGTGTCGTGCACAAGCAGCCCTTCCTCAACTAGAAACAAATCAAACAACACCAGTGATAGTCAAAACCCTGCCACACTCACCATTCCTTCATTAACCATGGCAATCAACCCACTCTCCATCATCACGAATCTTGTTTCCAGCAAACTTGATCAGACAAATTACTTGTTGTGGCGCTCTCCGTTTCTCCCTCTTTTACGTGCGACACAATTGATTGGCTATATCGATGGCTCCAGTCCTTGTCCTCCAAAATCTTGGAACCAAAACCCTTCTTATCTTGATTGGGTGCTGCGTGACCAACTGCTTCTCCAGTTGGCTGAATGCGACTCTCACAGAAGCCGTGATGACATATGTTGTCGGTCTTCAAACCTCCAAAGCTGTTTGGGAGACTCTCGAGCGACGCTTCTCAGAACAATCTCGTCCGCGAATTCTTCAAACCGGCTGCGAGTTACAAACCATCAAACGAGGAGGCTCTTCCATATCTGATTTTCATCATGCCAAGTGCTTGGCCGATTCTTTGGCAACTACTGGTCAGCCTATTGCAGACAATTATCTGCTTTTACATATCCTTGGTGGTGTGGGAAACGATTATGAATCCTTTGTTACTGCTATCATGACCAGATCTGATCCGGCCACTGTCGAAGAATTGCGTGGCCTCTTACTCAATCAAGAGATTTATTTGTCGCAAATCCATTCTTCCACTGAGCCCCAATCCATGGCGCTCCTCGCTACTAATCCTAACCCTTCAAAAGGATCTTGCTTTCGCCCTCAAGAAAAACATGAAGCCCAATCTGATTTTCGTGGCTCTGAAAATTCCCACCGAGGTCATGCACGTGGCAGGGGACGCCATGGTGGGCACGGTTGCTCAGATTTGCAGCAAGCTGGTGGTCGAATTGTTTATCGAATTTGCATGTTACCAGGTCATTCAGCTCTTGATTGCTACAACAGGCTAAACTTGGCTTATCAAGGGCGTTAGCCCTCTAAACAGCTTGCCCCCTACAATGCAGAACTTAGTACTTAGTATCCCGACTCCGGTGCCACTTACCATATCACAAATGACTTGGCGAAGCTCAATCTTCTGGCCGAATATTCTGGTCCTGATCGCTCATTATTGGCGATGGTCAAGGTTTGCCTATACTTCATTATAGCTCTACCTCGTTTAATAGCTCGGTTAAAATAAACAATGTTCTTCATGTTCCAAATATCTCAAAACATCTTTTATCTGTTTCTCGTCTTACAAAGGATAACAATTGTATATTTGAGTTTCATCCAACTCATTTTCTTTCTTCTTCTTTTTTTTTTTTTGACCATTAACTCATTTTCTTGTTAAGGACTTGTAGACCCGACGAATCCTTCTCCACGGAATAAACAGCAATGGACTTTATTCCTTCCATCTTAACAATTATGCAGCTGGACTCTCGAGTCTTCCTCGTGCCTTCATTGGAAAAGAGCATCGCCCACCATATGGCATCATCGTCTCCGTCATCAGCGAATCCTATCCTCAGTCATATTATTGTTCGCAATATGTTACCTTCCATTTCTTCGACAATTTCATATGTTTGTGCATCTTGTCAAAGCAGGAAGAGCAAACACCTAGCTTTTTCTAAGTCTGAGTTTGTTAGTCATCATCCTCTAGAGCTTTTGTTTTTAGATCTTTGGGGTCCTGCTCCTGTAGTCTCTAACTATGGCTTTCGCTATTACTTATTGTTGATCATTTCACTAAGTTCACCTGGCTCTTTCCTTTGCTCAATAAACTGAGGTTTTGTCAACAATCTCTATATTTGCTAGTCTTGTTCAAAAGAAATACAATCAGTGCATTCGAGCTATTCAAACTAATGGTGGATCAGAATTCGTTAATGGCAAATTTTGTACCTTTTTAAACAATAATGACATCTCACATCGACTTGCTTGTCCTTATCAACAGGTTGGACAGGTTGAACGAAAACATCGACATGTTGTCGAGGCAAGCTTGGTGCTCCTTGCAGATAGCTCTTTACCAACCAGTTTTTGGGTGGATGCTTTCCAGACAGTTGTTTATCAATTCAACCTGCTCCAATCTCGATCCTCTCGAATGACTAGGCCATATGAACTACTCCATGGTCGTCGGCCTACACATGAGTTGAAGTGCATATTTGGTTATCGGTCTCATAAGCTTGAATACCGTAGTGCTCAGTGTGTTTTTCTTGGATATAGTATTTTTTACTCTGGTTATCGATGTCTGGACTTACATGCAGGCCACATCTATACTTCTCGTCATGCAATGTTTGATGAAAATTGTTTTCCATATGTAGAAAAGTCCTTGCCAACGGTTGCACCTAGTCTACGTCCTAACAACAGAGTGACTCTTGAATACTTGCCCTTGCCGTCATGTGCCTCTTCAGCTCCGTCACCTCCAACTTCGTTGCCTCTGTCTATGCCTGCTCATAATCCCTTGCAGAGCAGCGATAATGCAGCAACTGTATCCAGCAGCAACTCAATGGCTTCTTTTTCTGTTGGAAACTTGGTTGCCTACATCAAACTTGAAGACTCCTATTGTGGCTGCTGCAAGTGACTCCGCCAAAGCCTCGATTCCTCATGTGCATTCCATCCTCGGTGGTACACACAACATGATCACTCGGAACCAAGACGGCACTCGTCGACCTAAAGTATTTACCCCAACAACTGAATCTCTTCAAGAGTTAGAGTCAACCTGTTTTGGTATAGCAAACAAGTCAGCTGCATGGCGCAATTCCTTGTCCATGGCATTTTCTGCTTTACAAAACAATGGAACATGGATCCTTGTTCCACCTTCTTCTCATTACAATATCATTGAATGCAAATGAATTTATTGCACCAAGCGCAAACCCGATGGTTCTATTGCACGTCTGGTTACAAAAGGATTTCATCAATGATCTGGTTGTGACGAGGATCATACATTCAGTCTCGTAGTGAAGCCAATTACCATTCGCATTGTCCTTACCATTGCAGTGAGTCGAGGATGGTCAGTCTAGCAACTGGATGTTACAAACGCATTTCTCCATGGAACTCTTGAGGAAAAGGTTTACATGTCTCAATCCTCGGGCTTCATGGATCCTCGTTTTCCTAATCTCATTTGTCACTTGCATAAAACCTTGTATGGTCTCAAGCAAGCATCACGTGCATGGTATCAACATTTTGCCACACCGTTATCATCATATAGCTTTGTCGAATCGATAGCCTAAAGCTCCTTGCTTGTATACAGCCATCGAGGAGTTATCTTATTTTTTGTGTCTTTGTATATCACGCCTAAACACAAGTGTGTGTGTTATAGCAACTACTAAAAGTGATAATGTGAGTCATCGTCCCATAAGGACTTAGATCTTACGATCGAAGTATGAATACTGTTATTTGGGTTAAACAATCCAGATGCGATGGTTGTTATGTAAAACTAAGGATGTAACTAACTAATAGAAATTAATCAAAACCAAACACACACAACGATAGAAGATCGAGATTCTTGATATTAAAAAAGGTAGGATTGCGACTTCGTCTTTTGATTGTATCTTGTCACTATGTCGTTATACTAGTTAATCATGAGTCGTGGTTATAGACGGATCCCTAAGGTTTAATATGCTCTCTCTTGAGTCATGGATTATGTCAAACCGAACATCGCCTTTAACATCTCTCGATGAGAGTCCGTCGCAGTAAAAAAACATGAAATTCGGAGGTCCCTTACATATCTCGCAAGTCATGCAAGCGATCTCTTGATCTCTTATTCAACGTGTGGAAATGTGATCAAATTCTCGGAGTTGAGCAAATTGTCGAAGCATTGAGCATAACCACATATTATAACCACAAAACCATCAAAGCTAGATTAATTAACAACATAAGAGTAACATCAATATAATCATCCGACTACATCACAACCCTAACACAAGGTCTACCTCAAGATTCGAGTAGTAAGACAATACAACAAATACCTAAAATGCATGAAAATCATCCTAATGCAAATGGTAATCAAGACAAATCAAGAACACTAAACCGATATCTGGACGGAATCAGGTTCGATTCGATGAAGTCCCTCGATGTTGGGGGTCCCTTACGTATCTCGCAAGTCACGCAAGCGATCTCTTAATCTCGTATTCAACGTGTTGACATGTGATCAAATTCTCGATACGAAACTATCCTTTCAGAATCAAATCATATCATGGATTATACAACAAGTGATCAATTTGTCGAAGCATTAAACATAACCACAAAAACCATCAAAGCTAGATTAACAATATAAAAGTAACATTAACATAATCATCCGATGACATCACAACTCTAATACAAGGTCTAACTCATGATTCGAGTAATGAGACAATACAACAAACACGTAAAGCGCCTGAAAATCAACCTAGTACAAATGGTAATCAAGACAAATAAAGAATGGTAAATCGATATCGAGACGGAATCCGGTTCGATTCGATGAAGTCCCTTGATGCAACTTCGTATCCCAATGAATCGTAGCTGTCTTCCTCCAGGAAATTCACTTCCAAACCCTAGTTGTTGTGTATATTGATGGATGATCGTGATTTAGCCAACAGGGAGTATTTATAGTTGTTTTGGCATAAAGGGTTCTCGAGACACGCGTCAGGTCAAAGTGACGCACGGGTGCTTTGGTGAGATAGCTGAAGCTAGGTTATGAGGAAACAAGGCCGCACCTAGGCGTGGCCAATATGGCGCCTGTGCGCTTTGATAAAAACACTGAAGCAATGTTTTCTGGCAAATTGAATCGCACCTGGGCGTTGCCTTCTTCTGCGCCTAGGCGCTTTGGCTTATGTGCTAAAGCTATCTCTTTGTTCTATTTTGTCCTAGACTCATCTTCGTCTCATCCTGCATTGTTCTTTACTCGATCACCCCTCGATTTTGATATCTTTTGAATATCCATTTGCTTATTTTCACCAACAAAAAAAAGAAAGAAAGAAAATCGGACTAGAATCCATAGAAATATGGATACAAAGACATCGAAATAACATATAACATCACAATAAAACTATGCATGACTTATATCCACTGCTCTATGTAGATGATATCCTCTTAATTTGGAACTTCCCATCTCAGTTGACTCACCTTAGTTCATTTTTTGGGACGACGCTTTGCTATGAAAAAGCTGGGTGATCTTCATTATTTCCTAGGTTTTCAAGTTCAGTGGACTTCATCAGGTACGTATCTCTCCGAAACCATGTACAACATACACATGGATGTTGCTCATCCTTATTTTTCTCCTGTAGTCCCTGGTTCCAAGTTATCTCCTCTTGATGATGATCGATTTGAAGATGTTACACTTCATCGTAGTACACTAGGGGCTCTCCCATACTTTGTAATCACACGGCCTGATATTACTTATGCGTTACAAAAAAAAGGGTCTTTAGCTGCAAGAAGATGGAGTTTATGGCTAAGTAAAGGCAGATATATTTTAGTTGCAGCAACTTTGCTACCGCAAAAAAACTAAAGCCAATTCGTGACAAACACCCTTAATTTGTAACTAAATTACATCAAACCATTGTTTTGTGGCAATATATTTATAGTTTGTAGCCTATTCGAGACAATGTTTTTCATCTATGACGAATGTGAATAATGAAATTTTGTTTGTCCTATAAAAGCAAGGTTTTAGAAGGCCAAAAATGCAATTCTAGACCATTCCAACATGGAATAAAAGTAATTTGATGGTACCAAACTCTTATTATCGACGTTACCTTAATGTTTGCTCTTGTATAACTTATTGATCAAAGTGTTATATGTATATACATATCCCTATTTTATCCCTTTAAGTATTAGTAACTATATTATGAAGTGTTTCATACCCAAGATCCAATATGATTATATTCATAATATATTCATAATGTGTTATTGAATATTAATTACATCTTCTTATCATATGGATGGGATATTGGTTAACATAAAGATTATTTTGAAAGAGCGACGTCCATGACCCCTACCCGGACAAGTACGGGGGTTTCGAAATAACATTCAATTTTCAGGTTATGGACATGTGATCAATTCATTATATTTTGAAAAACATAATTTTAATTTATCTAAAATGTCTAGTCTCTAGGTTTACCTAGGGTGGCGATGAGAGTCCCTTCAGGGTTTTGAGTTGCCACTTTTTTTCTTTTGGTGCGAACTTCCTCGTCAAAAGATGGCAAAGGTGGACAAGGTGATTGAAGAACTAGGTCACAAGCTACGTCTGATGGATATGGAACAAGGTGGTGTCAAATCCGCATTAGGAGCCATCTTCGGCATAGATGGGGATGAGGGCTTTCAAGTGATAGTAAAATTGTTGTGTCAATGGGAAGTATCAACTAAGGTACTAAAAACCTCGGTTGTCAGATTGTGGGTGATTCATGGTAAGGTACAGTGCAGAGCTATGAGCTTAAATCTTTCATCTTTCGCTTCCATGAGGAAGCGGACATGGTGAAGGTTCTAATTGGAGGTCCATGACACTACGAAAATAATCTTGATTTGCAAACCAAGTACGATGTAGTGATGCACATCTCAGAATAGATCTTTGAATTGATGCTGATGCCCGTATGGATCCAAGTGGAAAACATTCCTATGGGAGGTTTATGTAGGCATATGGCTGAATTAGTGGGAAGCAAGATGGGTCGGGTTATCATTGTCAACTTGGATGAACGTTGAAGGGTGATTGGAGTGAATCTCCGAATCAAAGTGGAAGTTAGCCTCTCAAAACCGCTAATTAGAGACACTATTCCCAGAATTGCAGGGATGAAGGATAGATGGGTCTGTTTCTATTACGAGAGATTATTGAACTTTTGTTTTAGATACGGTCTTATTGGGCATCGTGTGATGGAATGTAGAAAAATGCCTGTGTAGGGGAGGGATGAGAACCAATTCAGATGGGAGGATTTGACGTACAATCCATGGCTATGGGCTACACTGCTCGTAGAGGGATAGTGTGATAGTAAGAGATCAACTAGTGTCGAACTCTCTTTTAGAAGAAGGTGACCAAAATGCGAAGAAGGAGATTGCAGTGTTTCCTGCCGAATTTCGGCCAGAGCCTAGGGAAAAAGTGGGCCTAGGAGGGAAAATAATTTCAAATCAAGAATCTGAGAGTTGCCATATAGGGATTAATGAAGATGGAAAGGAGATCAATCAACAGAGTAGAGAGAATATTGAGTTGGATAATTATGGCAGGTATATATCAAATGTTATTTCCACTATGAACCCCACTAATTCAAATGAGGAGTGTCTAGGGCCAAACCTAGTAGATTACGGGGACATAAGTACTCAAAGATCTTTTGGACTGGATGTAACAAATTTTGTGAGCCACACCATAGGCCCAAAGTCAGAGGTGAAAGGGAAGAAATGGAGCACATACTTCAGGCAGATTAAACTAAACGGGGAAGATATGGCTATGGTAACAGCTGAGGGCCCTAAGAGAGGTCTACACAACCTTCCACCACTAGAGCAAAAGAGACAGCGTAGTTTGACTACCGAGTCTCTTGGATCTCTAACCCATGTCGAAGAGATTGATTCATTGGCGGCGTCCCCCGATGGGATGGGATGCTACCACTCATGAATGGCTCTTTGTTGGAACTATTAAGGACTTAGGAACCCTTGGACAGTTCGGGCTCTCAAGGAGGCCCTTAATAAGGAAAGGTCTAACCTGGTTTTTCTTTCTAAAACCAGGTTGCACAGATTGGACTTGTATAGAGTTAAGAGAAAACTACTGGGTTTCAGTAACGGAGTCATTAAGGAAGTAGATGGTAGGAATGGGGAACTCATCCTTGTAAGGTCCAAAATTCAACCTAGAGGGGGTCGAATAGGTTGATTCAAAAATTATTTAAACTTTTGATGCGGAATACTAGTTCTTTGCAGACCACTATTTTATGCAGACCACTTAGATAGTCTACAGATGATACTTGATGGTCTGCAGCAGAGAGTTCAAACTCTTGTAGTTTATCTCTATTTGACTGTGATGATTTGATTCTAACAGTTCTAAATATGAAGAATGAAAATAAATAAATAAACATAATATGTATACTTGTTCAGACACTCGTTATCAAATGATAATCGAGAGCTTAGTCCAATCTTCCCTTGGTGACCAGTGTAGTCAAGCTAAGAGGTGAGTATCACTATCTTCTCATTTGTAGCTTACAAGAAACTTCTTTTTACAAGCTATCTAACTTCAATGAGCCTCAACGATTCCCTTTTATAGGCTCAGGGAACAAACCCAACAAACATGATATTGTTTCTAATGTGACACTTTGCCATTCGTGTCCTCCACCATCTTGTTTCTGATGCTGGTAGTCCACTTTCTTCATAATTTGTGTTGTCGTTGTTTGTACCTCAAATCTTCGTTTGAATGACTTCAGACCTTTGACCCCACCTTAGCATCCATCTCTGCTGCACTCCAGTCTGCATCCAGTATTGTAAAACCTAGTCTGTATTTTGTAACCCTGGTCTTCACCAAGTCCCTACTTTAACTTCCAATCTGCACCCAGATCTGATGCACATTATGCTTCGCTATGTTGATCCTCATCTTCAAGCTCAATCCCAGATCCTGAAGCATTTGTAGGTCTTTTGTTGCCCATTAATACCTTAGCTGCTTATGCAAAAATGTCTCTAGTAGTCTATATCTGGTGGCTTACACAATGTCCATCATTTGTATCCGTTTGCTCCTCAACATCCGTCCTAAAGTACAACTATCGATTTATTTTCTAGCCTAAGCAGACTAACTACATTATGACTAATACATCTCAGTTTTGTTCCATCAATTTTTATATAATTGGAAGGATTGCATATTCCTATCAATCTCCCCCTAAATTGATGCTAACAAAACTCATATGTAAAACAACAAGATTATAACTTTTCTCATAACTTGGTTACAATGTTTTTGAAAAAAAAAAAAAAAAGAGCAATAGAGATGTCTATGCTTACCTTTGATACTCTTTTTCTTGCTACGTTGATGCCTTTGTTCTTCTTCTGATCCTTTGCTGTGTTCTGAGGTCTTTCCTCTGTATCTCTGCGATGTCGTCTGCGTTCTTCAGTAGACTGTTCTCCCACCATCCTAGCCTAAAGATACTAACTACATTATGACTAATGCATCTCAGTTTTATTCCATCAATTTTTATATAATTGAAGGGATTGCATATTTCTATCAATCTTTCCCTAAAATTGATACTAACAAAACTTCTATGTGGAACAACAAGATTATAACTTTTCTCATAACTTGGTTACAATGTTTTTGTAAAAATAAAAAGAAAGAGAAATAGAGATGCCTATGCTTATCTTTGATGCTCATTTCCCTTGTTGTGCTGATGCCTTCGTTCTTCTTCTGGTCCTTTACTACGCTTATGAGGTCTTTCCTCTGTATCTCTGTGACGTCGTCTGTGTTCTTCAGCAGACTGTTCTCCCACCATCCTATGTCTTGAGGTGTGCTCCTCATGATGCCTAAATCTCTTTGCATAACTTTCTATTTCTTTCTCGGAGGCATGTCTTCTCTTTGTTACAGAAGACTTCTTCCCCTGAGCTCAGCAGTAGTTCTAGGAGTCCTCTATGGCTCTTCTGCATGCTTCTCCCCCTTTTTGTTAGCATTCAGGGTGGAGGTCAAAGCTTCCAGGACAGTACGCACAACCTTGAGTTCAGATAATATGTTCTTTTGAACTACTTACAGTTGGTTTCAAGTAGTCCAAATTTGGTGTAATTGATGCGAATTGTCTCATTGAGTTAATATTGAATGGTCTGCAGAGCCTTATTCAGCTTGCGTGTATCAGGTGTATGTTGGCTTTTGGACTTGTTGAGATTAGAAGAGCTCATTCTGTATTGTTGAAGGTTAAGGGCATTGGCTCTTTGCATCTGGTTAATGACCCCTGCCGTACGTTTGTCAAGTGAAGTTCGAAAGTCCTTGAAGCCTTTAAATGAGCTTAAAATACTCAAAACCCCTTGAAAAGGCTAAAAACAACATAAAAACAAATCTAATGACTTGAGAACGTAAGAAACTAGGAAAAGACCCTTGAAATGAGCTTAAAACAATCAAACACACTTGAAAAGGCTAAAAACAATATCAAAACCATAAAAAGACCCTTTAAATGAGCTTAAAACACTCAAAAACACTTGAAAAGGTTAAAAACAAAGTAAAAACTATGAAAAGACCCTTGAAATGAGCTTAAAACACTAAAACCCCCTTGAAAAGCCTAAAAACAACATAAAAACACTTCAAAAGGCTAAAAACAACACAAAAACTACGAAAAGACCCTTGAAATGAGCTTAAAACACTCAAAACCCCTTGAAAATTCCAAAAACAACATAAAAATAACTCTAATGACTTCAAAAAGTAAGAAACTAGGGAAAGACCCTTTAAATGTGCTTAAAACACTCAAAAACACTTGAAAAAGTTAAAAACAACGTAAAAACTATGAAAAGACCCTTTAAATGAGCTTAAAACACTCAAAACCCCTTGAAAAGGCTAAAAACAACATCAAAACAACTCTAATGACTTGAAAACGTAAGAAACTAGGAAAATACCGTTTAAATGAGCTTCAAACACTCAAAAACACTTGAAAAAGCTAAAAACAACATAAAAACTAGGAAAACACCCTTTAAATGAGCTTAAAGCACTAAAAAACACTTGAAAAGGTTAAAAACAACATAAAAACTATGAAGAGACCCTTGAAATGAGCTGAAAACACTAAAACCCCCTTGAAAAGCCTAAAAACAACATAAAAACAACATAAGGCTAAAAACAATACAAAAACTACGAAAATACCCTTGCAATGAGCTTAAAACACTCAAAACCCCTTGAAAAGGCTAAAAACAATATAAAAATAAATCTAATGACTTCAAAACGTAAGAAACTAGGGAAAGACCCTTTAAAT
>LIEC01001099.1:0-77869 GCA_001925005.1 Drosera capensis | reverse complement strand
GAGGAATATTTTTCAGATTAAAAACACTAAAAGTATGGGATAAATGTAAAATTGATGAAAGAACTTGCAGATGATGTCCTGTACAAAAAGAAAACCATTGGCTATGGATGAGGGTTTGTACTTTATACTCTTTCATCCAATGTTCAAAACCTGATTGGAATATAAATCATTGATAAAAAACGTATTGGAATTTAAACCAATGTTCAAAATGTTATTGGGACTAATGAATATGTATGTTACTTCTCTGACTTTTCAAGCATGGTTTCACTCCAAGGTGTGGTTGTGTAACTTCTAGCTGATTTTTTTCTCTGAATGTTAACGGTGAAATGCCATTGTGAAGGAGGAGTCTATTATTTATTGTCTTGATTTTGTTTGATGTAGTTTATATTGGAGTTATCTTAATATGGTGGTTCTTTTTTACTTTTCACAGAACCGGGCAAATAACCTGGCGTCTCAAATCGAGGCTACGTTCAAGCAAATGGTAACAGCAGGAACAGAATTGGATTGTTTCCTAGCTTTACAGAAGCAGGAAAATTTAGCAGCATCATACAGGGCCAATAGCCTCCGCGAAGATGTTCAGAAGCAGAAAGAACTCGAGAAAACTTTGCAAAAGCGTTATGGAGATTTACTTGCTGAGATTGAGAGGACCAAGCATCTCATGGAAGAGAGTAGAGTCCAAGCTCGAAGGATGGAAGAACTTGAAGCTGCGAATCGCTCCAAGGAGTCTGCTCTTGCTACAGAAACTCCAGATAATGTGCTGAACACAGAATCAGTTGAGCCCCCAAGCTCAAGGGGTGTGGATTCTTCTCATGATGTTACAACGACAATGATGCTGGATTCTGTTGAGGGATCGGATAAATTAACCTCAGAGCAAGACATGGTTACGGCTCCAAGTGAGACTCACGTTCTTTCGGAGGCACCATCTCAAGTCTCATTAGACAATGAAAACACAACTGCCCACGTTCCTTCTGGGATAACGAGCTCTGAGGGAATAGATCTTGACCCAGCTGTCACGGATTCTACGCATGACACTGTCGTTGAAATGGGTGTCGACAACAGCCTGAATACTGAGTTCAAAGCTGATCTATCGTTCACAGATGGCACAAATGTCAATCCTGAAGAAGGTAACAATCCTCGGGAAGGTGCCGATGTGAAGGAAGTTGTCCAGGTAATTGATGATGCCGGCCACAGAAACCATGTGGAACCAGACCCTGATAGCGAAGCAACAATGTCCAATGTGGAGGAAGTTGTTCAAGAAGGCAAAACTGCCGAAGGGGTTAGTGATGCTGATGATAGTGCAAAACCGTGGTGCGCATACTGATGCGTTTGAGAGTTTCAGCTTACCTGTTTTCTCTCTCGATTGCTGCTGCAATGAGGTTGAGATTTGATAGTCTTAAGTATGACTATCGTGATCAGTGTGACGGCTGCGTAATGTTGAGATGATTCTCATGGTGGAGGCTTTTCAGAGTTTGTGGTGATCTGATTGTGCAGGTTTTGTTTTCCTGCTAGAACTGGTTTCCATGCTTTTTTGAATCCAGGCGCTAGTCATGAATTCTCTGCTTCAGTTACTATTTCATGGGGCTGCTATGTAACTGTAAGGGCCATGGTGGCTGTCTTATTGTGTATGATGTTTGTTAAAGATGTTATCGAGGGACGGAACGGAACTTCTTGAGATTCAGGTTAGTCTCATAGATGACTTTGTTGTTGATTGCTTCTAGTGTTAGAATTCGAACTACTGGATGCTGCAAATGGGTTACTATCCTTGTGAATTCTGCCAAGTAAATCTTTTATGAACGGTGCTTCTGCTCTTAGCATATAAGAACGACAATCGCACTACATTCGCAAGAACTTGTTTTCTGTAGAGTCTAGTTTCCGATTGAGCACGATGACAGACAAATGGTAATATACCAACCCTATCGGAGTCAACCTCGAATCTTGAGGTAACCGTGAACATAGTCGTCTGTTACATGAACGACCTTTTTTCTTCCCCGATTGTCATAAAACTCGAAAGTGCTATTTATATCTGGACATGTTTCGTCTTATGAGTGCTACTTATACCTGGACATGTTTCGTCTTATGAGTGCTACTTATACCTGGACATGTTTCCTCTCATGAGTATTAACGATCTACAGAGAAGTATATGAAAGAAAAAAAATGTATTTACATAATCCCATGAAAAGACAAGGTGTAGAAAGAAACTGTATGGAATCATGATATATCTAAAATCGGAAAAAACTTCACATCTTCTTCCCATGGAAAAATCACTTCAGCTATTAACATGTACTCTCTCCTTTTCAATATAGATATTATATTTTGACTGTTTGTACGTAACGATATGAATTTTGATTCGTATCGTAAGACGATCAAATATCATTTTTCGTAAAATCATCGTGAAATATTAATAATAGTTTAATTTATATATTTCAACATAATATTAAGATCGTAATTTCATAAAACGAAAAACAAAACTCCTTTAAATAAATACCGAATATATAAAAAATATAGCATTTCTAACTGTCATTGAAGTACGTGCAAGCAGACATGTTCGAGACCCTTAACTTCTAACAAGGCTGCTATTCCTAACAATAGAGTCATGGACGCCGGAGTGAATGCTGCGTGCTCTCCCGTAGGTGACGATCGAAGTCCAATGGCTGAAAGCACTCGACGAAGAGGGTCACGTCTTCTATTCTAAGCGTTCGGTAAAGCAGTAAGACAGGAATTTGAGACAAGAAAGCAAGTCTCCGGGGACTTCGGTCAATGGCCCAATTCCAGGCCCAGGCCGTTATCTCAGCATTTCATCACCAACCAAACAGAAACGCATTGAGCAAACAAGAAGACAACAAACACTAACTGAAGCCGCCGACGCCGGCGTCGGAGGAGAACACAACGGCGGAGATGGCGGCGAACGCAATTCCCGGCGGAATCGGAGCAGAAAATCACGGACCTCTGCAGCCGATCATCTATCGACGAGGTTTACTGCGTCTTCTTGATCAGGTTCGTCTCCGATTCTCCGGCGATTGATTTCAATCGTTGTTTTGTGATTCGTGTGGTTTAATAGAGGAAGCTGCCACTGGAGACGGTGTATGTAGAGATTTGGAACTCTGAAGACGGATGGTATTTTATCAGTATTCAGTTCCAGCATTGTCGTCGTCGTTTCTTGTTGATGGATCGATCTTGTTTATGATTTTGCTTGTGTGAGTTACGGCGATGCTGTCAGAATTGTGTTTAGTTTGGGAGAATGTTGTTGAATGCGTAATATATGATTGTTTGTTCCGTTTCTTGCTTGGACTTGTTTTCGTATTTGGCAGCGGTTGCTGGAAAATTGAGAGTAGCTTGTTGAATGAATGTATGATTCCTGATGGTTTGTTGTGTTTCTTGGTTGGAGTTGCTTGCATATTCGTTCGCGGTTGTTGGAAAATCTAGATTATCTTGTTGAATGATTGTTAACGATGTTGGTCTGTTGTGTAGTTGATTATGTGGAAAACTAGCTACAGCATAAGTTAATGGTATTTTCTTGTGAACCACATTCGTTACCTCTCTCTTCTCTGATCCTGTTTCTGTGATCGATGAGATCAGGGAGATACATCAACAAACATGTGAGGCCTGTTGATGGTTTAATCGATAGGGGTTTAATGGACTAGTGTATAACAAATGATAAGAAGATTAATAGATCTGCTTTGCATTGCACTTGTGATTACGTTACTGGGTTGGAGTTGCTTAGGATAACGTAGCTCTCTGCTCTTGGTGGAAACTGTTGACTACGTTGTTGACGATGGTTAGCGAGGCGGTTCTGTTTCTTGGATTTGTTATGCAGAAACTAGCTGAATGTTAGTATTTTTCCCCCCTTGTGGACCACATTTGGTGCAATGGTGCTGGGGTGTGCTAATTGGTAACTGCTCTCTCTTCTTTGATACTCTTTCTACGATCAATGAAATCAAGGGATGTATGAGCGAATAGGTAAGAACCATTAATGGGTTATCAATAAGGTGTTTAATGGAACAGTGCACAAGAAATAATAAAGGAGATTATTTGACATTTAGAAGAGGGGTAGCCCTTGTATTTGACACTCAGAAGAGGTTGCATTATGATTATAATTTATATGATAGCAAACGTGTCCCGTCTTTTTTACTCATTTGTATGCTGTGGTTCCTAGATGTTCATATCAAGCTCACTTCAACTATTTCACTTGCTCAGGAATGCTATATGGGACATGGTGGTTCGCGGAGCGCCAGCCGTTGCTATTGCAGCTGCTCTTTCTTTGGCAGTGGAAGTATTTTCTTACACGGGAAATTTCCTCAGTCAACCTCACGATGCTGCAAGTTTCCTTGGTCATAGATTGGACTGTCTTATCTCAAGGTGCATTTCTAGCTTAAGTGGCTTAGTCAAATAGAGAGCTTGTTGAAAGTTGTTCGATATGGTCGCTGTTCTGTGGCTGAAACCTTGGTAATGGATGATGCTCAGCCAACCAACTGTTGTAAATCTCTCACACGCTGCGTTCAGGCTTGAAGCATCAATGCAGCAAGCTGCTTATTCTTGCACCAACGCCAAAGAAGTGTTTCAGGTACCAAAAGATCGATCATCTTTGTCTGTAACTCTGTTTCTTTATTTTTCCTCAAGTTGACACTATCTCTCATCGGATAACATTGGATTTAGAGGACTTATGTGACTTGATGCGGGAAGAGTGTTGGCTGGTTTGATTGCAAGTTCTGCTCTTGTAATAGTTAGCCTAACAAACATTTTTTTCTGTCAGAAAGCTCAGCTAATAGTTTTTCATGCCAAGGCTTATATTGAAGCAGCAGAATTGATGCTAGAGGAAGATGTTGCTTCAAACCAGTGGATCGGGTTTTATGGAGCTGGTGTTGTTTAAAGCCAGGCGAAAGCATCTAAAAAGTTGGCCATATTGACTCATTGCAACACTGGAAGGTGCTTCTTTGTCTTTTATCCTGAAGTCCTTCAACTGGATTCCACTTCTCTAATGGACCAATTCTTGAGTGCTGCTGTAAATTGACATAAATGACATGTGATAGCCTCTTCACTGCTGCTGGATATGGTCTGCTCTTGAGGTGATTCGTTCTCTCAAAGGGAAAGGAATCCTGGACACTGCATATTGCATACAATCAAGTGAGTCCTTAACTTAAGCTGGGTGCAACGCCTTTAGTTATCCTTCCTCATTTAATGCAGAAAACTTTGTGCTATTAATGTTTCATAGAAGCAGAGGAACACGGGAAAAGGTGAATACTGGAGAAAAAAAACGAAAAACAAGAGAGAGCTGGTTGTTATGAAGTAATAGCTCATGTGTTCCATGGTTTATGAATTCATTACACTCAGGAAGGGTATTCTTTGATGCACGAGTAAATCCCATCGCTATGGTATTGCCCTAAGCATCTGCTTACCCCTTGCCTCCACTGTTTCAGGGATCCGGACTAACAGCTTTGGAGCTTGTTCATGACAATATCCCAGCCACACTGATCGCCAATTCTGCAGCTGCTGCTTTGATGAAAGCTGGGCGAGTACATGTAGTCATTGTCGGAAATGGTATCATTCTTTCAGAGGAGGTTCCCCCCCCCCCCCCTTCCCGATCGAGTTCTGAGAACTTGACCAGTTACATATGCTGCCCGTAGGTGACACTGCTAATACAATAGGCACATTACCCTCTTGCATTTTGTGCAAGGCATCATGGTATCCCATTTTTCGTTGTTGCACCCTTAACTTCAATTGATCTGTCAATGAGTTTGGGAGAAGAAATCGGTATTGAAGAAAGGCCTCAGAGAGAACTTCTGTTCTCTTGCTGTGGACTTGGAGAACAAGTTGCTGCTGATGGTATCTAGGTCTGGAACCCAGCTTTCGATGTTACACCAATGAGGGTGATATGTGCCATCATAACCGAAAAGGTCTGTTATTTCTCGCTCCAATTTTCCTGTAATCCTAGTTGTTGATATATCTCACTCGATGGGGTTCTGGCCAACCAGGGTGTCATCACGAAAGAAGGGAAGGGTGCCTTTGATATCAAGGCATTTGTTGTTAAGCTACCGAATCGTCATCAGGGCTAGTTTTGACTCCCATAGATTGAGTGTTGTCTCTTGGTGTTGATCTCTCTGGGATTAGTCAGGTGTTGTGGATTATCAATGGGTTGTATAGATTCCGTAGCGCGCCAAGGTATTTTTGCAAAGGTTTGGCGGAAGTGAAGATGGTTCCTATTGTGATAAGATAGAGATAGCCCTATTGTAATAGATGCAGGTATATACATATCACATCTTATAGACAGCGTAGAATGGTGCTGACTAGCTTGCTATAGTTTTTACGTTTCAAGCGCTTGAGATTGCAGGCAGCATGAAATATCCACAGCCAAAAGTTTTAACAGTACAAGTATCCATATCCGGTTAACCTCTATTACCAGTAAACATTTGTTCATATAGAAAGCAACAATTGGCTCCTTCAATCATGGTACCCATCTAAGTTGCCGAAACTTCACAGCCTTTCGACGGTATTGCTAAAATACATTAGTTACAGTCATTCAGTTATTGGTAAGATATCATCGCAGCGAAGTGGTTAGTTACAGTCATTCGGTCACTTGGTGCTGAACTCACAAGGAGAGTGGAAAACAAACTTGTTTTGTAGATTCTGTGATAAATGTCGCCAAGTTATCTTCACCAAGGTTTCGTGTAAGTGAAGATTGCTCCTGATGTGATCAGATGATCCATATTGCAATAGATGCAGATATATGCACATCCAACGTAGAATATTGCTAACAAGCCATTTTCTCTACATTTAAAACGTTTTATGCACGTGAGATTGCAGGAATCATGAGATAACAACAGCTATCGATCGAAGTTACACTGGTTATAACATTAATACAACTTAACCAAACCATACGTCAATAGGGACAAGACTCAGACAGAGCCAGCATTATCGCAGCCACTCTTTCATACTCAAGCAAAATAAGTCAATCCAATCATATGTAGCAGACGTAGCAAATAACAAAGTGTTTGAAAGATAGTACAAGCTAAAACACCACATCAGAAGTTCCACTGAAAATTGACTAAAGCAACAATTGGCTACTTGATTCATGGTACCCATCTTCAGATGCCAAAACTCCCTGGTTATTCAGCGATACTGCAAAAACAAAGAAATAGATGGCATAAGTAAAGCTGAAGCATCATCAAAGCAATGGGGTTAGCAGAATACCAATGAGAGAAAAGCACAACACAACAGAAATAAAAACAAGTTCATCCCTCACGTCAACAGAACAGGCATCCGTCCATGCCAGTTTTGGAAGAACGATTAAAGGGAAGGCAAAGCGACATGGACTCGCCACGCTTCAAAAAAACAAAATATCATGCATCGATGTAACTACAATAGAATTGACTTCTTGTAACACACCTTGATGAAGCCGATTTCCTTGGCATTGCTACGGAAACATTGTCTGCAGCACATCAGTCCATACTTCCTGATTATTCCATGAGGATTCCCACAGACGCGACTACAACATAAGGGACATGGATGTCAGCCAATTATGAAACGAAAAAGGACTGAATCACAATAAAACATTTGGAATCCATAAATGACTTAAACAAGACAAATGATAGAAAGAGAAAGTCGGCAGAAAAAAATAATGAGATGAAAAGGAAGATTGACAATACTGGGACTGAATCACATATTCGTCAAGCCCTACTCACAAAGCCTCACAAATATCCACCGATGCAATAAATTAATCAGGACCAAAGATGTGAAGTTCAAAGAAGAGTTTAGATGAAAAAACCAAGCATTTAGATAAAATAGTATGAGAATTTTGTTTTAGAGATAGGAATTGTAGTAATTCCAGCAAGAATATTCACACAGGTTAAAGGTCAATATGAACAATCGAACAAGACATGCAAGTTTTCTTTCTAGACTATGATCTTGAAACAGCCATAATTTACACACATACACACAAACACACAAACCGGATAGTCTAATAGCAAATAGAAGTATAAAGAGGTCCTTCCTACCCACATGCCCAATACTATCCCTAAGAAGGAGAACGATAGCAAATAGCAAGAAGTCAGTAAAATCAATCTCTTCTTCTCCGTAGCATGTCCTTGACATGGTAAACCAAACCAAATTTCAAGGTTTCTAACATCGTATTGTGTCCTTTTCACATCAGGTCCTGGCTATCCAACACAATGCTCTCACCATTGTATCCGGTTTGTCGACAAACTAGGAAGCAGATATGATCTCCAAACCAAGTAATAAACTTCCCACATAATATAGCCAATCAAGGTCTATTCAACTCAAGTTCGTATCACAACCAATGATGAATGAACCTCTAATACAATACGGAAAAATGTTTGAAGTGCTTCAAAAGGTAGCTATCTGGATGCTTCAAATCAATCAATCCTACCCAAATGTTTTCTCCCAAAATCGGAACCAATTTCAAAACATGACCAATAGCCAACAAGATAATATCATCTACAGCTCCGAACTTATACCACACCAAAACATATCAAACACATAACAAAAAAAATAAATAAATCATAATAGTATTAATTCTACACAAAATCAGGCGATCAAGCAACACTATTCAGAAATCGAATAACAAATTCACAGACCAGGTGCGTGAGCCGGGGCCATAGTTCTTGGGATGCGAATTCCAGATGTTCGCGTGTCCCATCTTCGATTGATTTGATTGATAGGATTCTATTCGATCCCGATGATTCGGAGGCGGAGGCGGAGGCGGAGGCGCAGCAAAATAAAACCCTAATTGGCAAATGAGGCCGGGTGGGTGGGTGGATTTTATATGATGTGATGGAACTGCGAACCCACGAAATTGCCCTTGTGTCGTCATATTCAGGATTAATTTTCGAAAAAATAATATTTAATATTCTCAGTTATCATGTGTTATATTTTACTCATCAAATGATAAAAATAATTATTTATTTTTTTTAAAATTTTAAAAAATCTTAATTTTTGATATACGTGAAATATATGTGTAAAAAATTTATTTATTTTTAAAATTGAAAGAATCATATACAAAATTGAATTATCATACCTCTTATTATCATTTGCTCCCTATTTTCTATAAAGATGATAACAATGCATTATAATTATATTATTCAATATGATTTTTGATGTGTTATTTTTAGATATTGAATGATATATTTTGAAAATTTTGTTGTCCAAGATTATAATATGTAAGTTAAACTATTTTTGACATTTCACGATAAATGTTTTTTTAAAAAATATTTGATTATTTCGAGAAAACAATTCATAACTCAAAAATATTTTCGTCTATATGACAAAACGATATAATCTTTATGAGACAAAGATAATATAAGACAAATAAAGTATTATGAGTAATTCTTTAGTAGTAGGCGTAAACTTATATGTTTAACATGCAAGTAAATTTCAATGCTTGGTATTTCAAATGTTACGAGAATAAATTTGATTATTTATTAATGAAAAGATTAAGTATTATCCGTGATATTGTAAAAAAAAAAAAAAAACTTTTCTATTGAATAAAAATTACATCAATTTTAATATCATAACTTGAATATTATACAAAGAACAAAAAATTCATTGAAAAAAAATCAAATATAAAACTAAATTCAGAATAAAAATAATTAATTATAAATAATTTTTTAAGATAAATTGATTTTTTAATTCTATAACATTAGTAATCTGGATTTAATCATTCAAAAACAAAATAAATTAAAAAAAATCAATGCAGCTTCTTTTTTTCCTAGAAAAAAACATTGAATCTGTTTCTCCCACTGTCTTGCGCACAAATACACCTGCAATCACAAAAACCTTAAATCCCAAAATTGGAACCCTAAAAAATCCCCAAATCGACCCACAATGAGCAGAGGAAGCGGAGCAGGATACGATCGACACATCACGATCTTCTCACCCGAAGGACGTCTCTTCCAAGTTGGTCAGTCTCATCTCAATTTGCCCCAAAACACACACCAATCCTTTCAATTCAATTTCATCGATTTTTTTTATTTATGATTGGATTTTGGTAATGTAAATGTGTGAATTTGGGGTTGCAGAGTATGCGTTTAAGGCAGTGAAGGCGGCGGGGATCACGTCGATCGGCGTTCGTGGGAAGGATTCGGTTTGTGTTGTTACTCAGAAGAAAGTGCCGGTGAGGAATTGGAATTTGAGCAGCATTGCCGTGTTTTTTTTTTTTTTTTTTGTTTGGTTGATTTTGTGGAGAAGAGATTTGATTCGGGTTTTGTTGGGTTTGATTGGGATGTGGATTTTGTGGGGTTTTACAGGACAAACTTTTGGATCAGACTAGTGTTACTCATTTGTTCGCGATCACAAAGTATTTGGGATTGCTGGCCACTGGCATGACCGGTATGTCCAGTTGAGGATTGAATAGCTATCAATGAGAAGCTAATAAACTAGATTTTGATGCTTATGAGTTGTGTTTAGGTTGGATGTTATAGTGCTGTTGGGGAGCTAACTTTGGAGATGGATTGTTGTATTTTGTAGCTGATGCGAGGACTTTGGTGCAGCAGGCAAGGAATGAAGCGGCTGAGTTTCGTCATAAATATGGATATGAAATGCCTGTGGATGTGCTGGCTAAATGGTATTGTGCTCATTGCATTGTGTATATGTTGAATTGAATGTCAGCTAAGTGTTGGAGTTTGAAGCTTCTATATGGATGAGTTCTAGTAGAAGGCTGGAAAAATATGTATGTGCTGATTAGAAGCATCAGCTTGCTTTATGCCTAGTATTGGAGTCGGTGACTTCATATGATCTCGAAAATCCAAGCACTATTTTGAAAACTAAGTCAATTGGATGTGGTTAGTTGTCAGCTTGTTTGTATAAGTTTCAGGTTGTCATGGAAGCATGTCCAGGCATTTTAAATCTTATTCTGCAAAAGACTAGATCCATTAAATAGGTGTCTTGAAGGTACTTTGATGGTTGATCAGCAAAGTTTCTTGTTTTTTTTTAATGGTCTTCTCGTACGCTAGAATTTTTCAAAGGGCTAAAGATTCTATGGTCTTTCTCTCCAGCAAACAGAACAAATAATGCTTTCTGGAAGAGGTTCTAAGAGGAGATCTACTGTATAAATTCTTCAGTCTTTGATTGGGTTGCTCTTTCACTTATCTGTGGCCAAAGAGAAGGCCTCACTAATAGCTGTTCCATTTTGCCTAATTACTCGCTGTTCCCTTTTTCTGTGTTCAGTTTTTTGTTACTCTTCCTCGCTCGCATTACGGTATTATTTTTCTGCATGTGGCAGTTGGAAATTCATTGATAAAATGGATCTTCTGGCCATATTTTTACACGTAGCTCACCATATTT
Organism: Drosera capensis; assembly: GCA_001925005.1. Classification (NCBI taxonomy): domain Eukaryota; kingdom Viridiplantae; phylum Streptophyta; class Magnoliopsida; order Caryophyllales; family Droseraceae; genus Drosera; species Drosera capensis. The sequence continues at coordinate 66,577 of LIEC01001099.1, read as the reverse complement.
CTTTTTACGCGCAGGATTGCTGATAAATCCCAGGTGTACACTCAGCATGCATATATGAGGCCTCTAGGAATAAGTTGGTTTTCTAAACTTCTTTTTTGCTTTAGGTTCTTTTGGTTCTCTTGCTTTGTCGTTTACGCCGTATGAACTCACCTTTGAATTAATCTGCAATTCCTTAATCTAGTTGCAATGGTCTTGGGGATTGATGATGAAAATGGTCCTCAGCTCTTCAAGTGTGATCCAGCTGGTCACTTTTATGGTCACAAGGTACATTCGGGCAATTTATAGTCTCTCTCTCTTTGTTTTTTTTCCTTCATGCTGCGAAATTTATGAGTGTCTTCAAAATAGAAGATGGCTAATGTCGTTCATAGCTTGCAATCATTTGTAGCAAGGAGTAGCATTTTTCAGATATTGGCATGCAGTCAGAGATGTGGAAATTTCGGACTTGCTCCCCTTATTAGCACTGCCTTCAGATAGGCATAAATACCCACTTTGAGATGGTCAACCCTACTATTAAGAGGTTCTTGTACGAACCCAGATGGTGTGGGAAGGAATGCGTGCCTTTATTTCTGGTAATTGTTTCATTGTTTGTGTAGATTGTAGAAGGGCCACATAGTTCACTTTCATGGTTTCTTTGTGACAGGCAACAAGTGCTGGAGGAAAAGAGCAGGAAGCTATCAACTTTCTGGAGAAGAAGATGAAAAATTATCCTGCATTTTCATATGAGGAAACAGTGCAGGTGATCATTCAGGCAGAAAATATAGCAGCCCCACAAATGACCATCTTGTTCTCTGGATCTTGCAAGTTAGATCTATGTACTTTAGATATGGTGACTTTTGTGCTAGAGTTTCATCTCTTTATGGGCAGCAGAATAGAATCATTTAATCTCCCTCATTACAGTGGAAATTCTATTTGTTTTTACTAGTTAAAGGATTTACTTCTGCTTGGTTCATGAGTTTCTATTAAATAGCGTTCTGTGAGAATATCGCAATGGGAGTCAGTTTGAGCTGGTTTGGCTGCTGATTCTTTGTTTTTTGATGTTCTTTCCTCTTTTACTGGTAACTAGAAACATGGTAGCAGCTGATTATTTACTAGAAACCTTGGCTGGTGCCATTTTTGCCATTGTTTGCAGACTGCAATTTCCGCTCTACAATCTGTTCTGCAAGAAGACTTTAAGGCCACTGAAATTGAGGTAATTATTTCTTAAATCTTTCCCATTGTAACCCTGAAGTAGAGCATTTGACAGTTGTATTGGGCATTCCGGTCCTTAAAACCCTCCTCCTTTTTCTTCTATTGACCGGGTGAACTCGAATAGTACGGGAACGGGATTTTTCAGCAAAGATGTTCCTTATGATGATTGAGTCGCTGTGTTATCTTGATAGGTGGGAGTTGTCCAGAAAGACAACCCAGTCTTCAGGGTGTTGTCTACGGAGGAGATTGATGATCATTTGACTGCCATAAGCGAGCGTGATTGAATCACAGGATGAAAAGCTTTGACTGAATATGGCGGGATGACTTACAACTTAACCATCTTATTTCGTGACGGTGTCATGCTTCCCCCTGCCTTCTTTCCAAATACTGAACTCTTCGCCAGGGCAAATGATGTATTATTGGATGTATTCCGTGTACGAAATCTGACATTTTTAGGTTTGTGTATCTGTTTGGTGACTGTCGATCCTCTTCGTCTTCGATTATAAAAGAACGTGTTCTTTGTTGCATTTATCAGCAAACTAGTTCATTTACAAAATGTCCTGTATCTATGCAACTGATTTGCGTTGAGATCACATGATACTGTCTGCAAGTGTTCACTTACCAGTCATGGCGGGAGGAGAAATGGGTTGGTTTGAGGTTGTGGTTCATGTGGACTATGTAGGTTGGTTTTTTGTTTTTTTGTTTTTGTTGTCGCCATCCGCCATTGTTGTGTATGTTTGCAAGAGACACAAGCAAAGGAGAAAACTGAAGCAGATGTTGGTGATGGGCATGGTCGTGGTGGTTGTTTTTGGCAAGTGTTTTTTGTTGAAGGGAAAGTGTGGGGAGATAACAGAGGAAGGAATATCAGCGGATGATGGGTGATTATTTTTTTTTCACTTTTTTTTTTTTTTTTTGTGTGTTGCAGTGATGAGTGTACTGGTGGTGTCAGTTTTGGGGTAAAAGGATAAGGGTTTGAATTTGTGGAATTGGAGTTGGTGTTTGGGGGTTAATTACGGGGGAGTATGAGTTATGACAATAAAAAACACTTTTCAAACAATATTTAAGTCGTTTTTCAAAATTTTATATCTTTGTAAATTTACTTCATGCTTTAATCTTATTGTTATTTTGATGTTTTCCTTCACAAGCTCTATAGTTGCTTCCTCCTTTTTCTCCTATACATAGATTTATCCAGGATATTTATGATTAATGCATCTAAATTAAACATAAACAAAAAGGATTCTAAAAAGACCTATCAAAAGATCCACAAAACATCCGGGGAGTTTCAGTCTTTTGCTAGAGGCAGGCAGCTTTGCATATAATCTGAACGCTGCATGCACCATCATGTTTCATGATGATACTTTTACTCGATGAATAATGTTGATTGCCCGTTACCATTTTCATCTTATCCTTTCCCTTGCCCAGAGCCTGAGGCTAAGGACCTGTCAGTTATGCCTCCCCCTGCTCAGCCCTATCCTCGCGGTTTCTCAATACGAAGCAAAGATTGATAAAACTATTCGAATAAGATTGAAAGGTATTTTTCGATCCTAATTTAATTATAATATTTTTTTATTAATTCTTATTTAATTATAATATTTTTTTTATTTGATAATGAATTTATATTAATATAATCAAATTATCCCATCATTTTTTCATTCTTTTTTCCTATTCTCTCTTAAATACCACTTATGTCACTAAAACAATAATCTTCTTTCTTAGAAATTTATATAAATTTAACACAAATAAAAATACATATCAAATCAAATGATTTTAATTAAATTGAAACCGGATGTCATCCAAAACCAACTAGTGTGCAAATGGATCCACATTACACGGGGCTGTACTCCCTGTGCTGTCCCTTGTTGTGCAAATTGTGACCCATTAGATCTCAATCAAAAGGAAAATTGGAGCTCCCAGGGAATAAATCCAACGACTCCCATTTTTTACAACACATGGTACAGCAGGGATATAGTCGGGGATTCCATTCCCGATTGCATCTGCTGCACAACACCATTGCCGGATAAATTAGTACCGCAACAAACAAGGCCGTTGCAAGGAGAACTAGTACCGCAACAAAATCACTCGTAAAAGGAGGTGAAACAAGGGGGTTCACAAAATGTATTACAAGATAGCTAGTAACATATTGCCGGATGCTGTTGATTCACAGCCCCTTCAATTAACAAGTTCAGGTAACAGGTTTTCCAAACAAGATTAGTAGCTTTAACATTCACAAAGAATGGCGAACAACAAGCTCTCCCCGGGATGAAACAGATCTCCAGACCCGCCTCAGAACAAGCTTTAGTGTCCATACTTCTGGAACTCCCACTCGCTGTTGTCTGCAAAAGGAATATTGCAAGCCAAGGAATTGAGGGAAGTCGCAAAAGAAAAAGAAAAAAAAAAGTATAAGCTGGTAGTAGGAAAGGGATATACGCACCTAATGGGCACACTTGACGGGTCTTGAGCCATCTGCTGATACAGTGAAAGTGAAAAGCATGGTTGCAAACGCCTTTCAAATAAGAAAAGTTGTTCAGAGTTCAGTTCACGTTTGGCGGGAAGCAAATCAAGTTCAGAGAAAGATCCAATGTGCAAACCTCAGACTAACTATGATGCAAACAATGGAAGCATATTAAGTCACTTGAGTGTAAGCGTTAGCGTCCATATTACAATATGTAACATGGGGAAGAAATCGAATTAAACGAGAAGTATTGATGTCCTGGCAATAGCCAGAAGCAAGAAGAGTGATCATAGTACCCTGGTATTGCCGCTACGATTAAATTCCAAAATTGGCATGATCAACAAACACTAATAGCGTGGCAAACAGAACATCGTACATTGCTGTCTGTGGGAGACAAAAAAAAAAGAAAAAGAATTGAAGAACTCAACCCAGTCACCCCACTTATAAGGCTTGCTATTTAGAGCCCGTGTATCAGAGGAACATGTGGGTAAAAGAAATCCACTACGAAATCTGACTATAGTAGCAGACTAAAACCAATTATGATGGATGAAGGCAGACCATCTAATATTTTACCACACATTCCACAAATGGCAAGAAACCGAATAGTTCGTTTACAGTGAAAGTATCACTCGTCCCACTAATGGCATTAAAATAATTCACCGTCATTCCACATGTCAGGTGTGGATATATCTAAAAAGTACTCTCACAAAGATGACTTCCTTGAATGAAAGATGGAGCTTAAAACCCTAATAAAAGTAATGGGTCTTCTTTCTTAAAAGGTAGAAAAAAGATAAGTCATTCCTTTTACAACTTTCCCCTCATTCAAATTTAGCCAAAAGTCTAACTGACTTCACCAAGCATAGCTAACTACCCAAAGTTCATAATAAGTTGATCCAACTGGGGACAACACAGTCTACTTGTTTAGCTCAATTTTACCATGCGTGCATAAAGTGAAGAAACCGGGCATTACCAATGCAAAGCGCACAGTTTATTTCAGGAACTATTGGGCACTAAGGAATCATTCATAATCCTCCCAGTATATGCAATAAAAGAATATGCCACATAATTATCAGCAACTCAACGAAAACCCACAAGGGACAAGTACAAATAGAGAGTGTCATACTTATGCAGTGTAACATCTAAGATCAATTCAGTTAACCAGCAGCAAACGTGAATTAACGCTGCTCAAACTTCTGCAGAACCATGGGTGGTGAAAGGACATGCTCAAAAATATAAAGCATGTACAATAAAGTACACAGAACAAATTCAATGAAACTGAAACTAAATCTACCATGCAACTTTCATAATCATCCGACTATTTTTCATACCAACCACAGAAAACCTTACATGATATCTGAAAATCGTAAATCTTCAGAAGTTCTTAGACCCAGAATAAACGTTTAAAAGAATAAGGCAGCACATAATCCCTTGTCATGAGTGCATATAATCCCTTTTTGATGGTAAGACTACAATAGCCACAACTTACCACTACCAGCCCACAATTCAACCTTAAGGACACTATCTCTTTTAACTGCAAAGAACATACCAACCAACCGTAAAACAGCCCCCAACATCCCTCTTTAGTTTTCCAACCATAAAACTACCAGCAATATAGATCACTAGATTCTCAACCCACGACAGTATTTTTTCCTTTTCACTGCAAAGAACATACCAAGAAATCAGTGACCGGCTGACCGCCCAATCCGTTCCACATAATGAACCACAAACTTTCGACGTTACTTACACCATCAATCCAAATCAAATACCCAAGTTGAATCCTCGAATCATCTAATAATCGAATCCTCAAATCATCCAATAGAAACAAATTATAGGCATAGTGGAACTAATATAGTATCAACTACATCAATTTCCGCAAGCAATAAAACAACATCACAGGCACAAAAGTATCAAAATACATATTCTTCATCAACAAAATTGAGAACAAACACAACAATATCAGGGTTTGAGGAATCAAAAACTCACCCCAAGCAACAGTACACTCCTCGCTGGTAGCACTAGCTTGATTAGCCTGGCACTCAATACCTGCAAAACAACAACCTCATCAAATCCAAAGCCCAAAAAAAATCCCAAAACCCAAAACCACGAAACCAACAACCCAAACCAATTTCACCCACAGAGATCCATGATGTGATTCCTGCAAATCGCACAATTATCCACCACAATATCTGCAACAACACAACCCCACACAAATCAGAAACCCTAAATCGAAATCGAATTGGGGGATTTGGGTTAGGGTTTGAGTACCCCAAGCCCAGAGAGCGACGGCGTTCCACTTCTTGATCTCGACGCGCTTTGGTTTCTTCGATGAGAAGGAGGCGGCGGTTGAGGGCGGCGGTGCTGCGGCGGCGGCGGAGGGGCCGGAACCGTCGCCGGAGTCCGGGATCATGTTGATGTCGACATCGATTCCGGTCGACATTGTTTTGTTCACTCGAGAGAGTTTTTTGTGAGGCGTGTTTTTTTTTTTGAGGTGTGTGTGTTTGTACGGCGATTTGAGTTTCTCTTTGGAGGTACTATGAATGGAAATGAAATTTATTTATAGTATTCTCTCCTCCTCTTTTTTTTTATTCTCATAAGTTTAAATGACTTTTTTTCCATTGAAGATAATTATATAAGAAAGAGTTCAACGAATAATATTTTAATTTTCTTGAAAAACTGTCAATATCAAAATCAGATACAATGATGATCATGATTAATATAGAAACATTGTTGATTGCCCGTTACCATTTTCATCTTATCCTTTCCCTTGCCCAGAGCCTGAGGCTAAGGACCTGTCAGTTATGCCTCCCCCTGCTCAGCCCTATCCTCGCGGTTTCTCAATACGAAGCAAAGATTGATAAAACTATTCGAATAAGATTGAAAGGTATTTTTCGATCCTAATTTAATTATAATATTTTTTTATTAATTCTTATTTAATTATAATATTTTTTTTATTTGATAATGAATTTATATTAATATAATTTTACAATGATATGTAATAAATATAGTATTTTTTAAACAAAGAATATGAATGTAGCGATGGCATCGTTCCCATGACCGATGTTCTTTTTTTTTGTCTTTGAAAAAAAAAAAGACAAATCAAGAAAGATTAAATGATAAAAATCACATCACAGATAATACACATAAGGGTAGGTTTTATATGGTGGGGCTTATTTTTGGGAGAGTAGTTGTTGGAAGCCGGCCGTTGTTTTGAACTGTTATCGCCGTTTTCATATATACTTTGGTTGTGGGGTCCCCATGGATCTTTGAACCAATTAAGGAATGGACATCTCCATTGCTTTGCAGCTGCAATGTTGGCCTTCTGTTACTCACTGGTTCTATTTAGTAAACCCTCTCTATACTCTACATGATATGTATAGTTTACTTGAGTAGAAGAATGCTCCTGAAAAGGCTTTTGAAATGAAATCATGCGCATGAACCAGGGAATATATATATAGGTTACTTGGATTTGTAATTTTGATGTAAGCTGTGGTATCCATGTCCAAAAATCCAAATGCATGTGAACCAGGGAGTATACTGTACCGCTTTGATTTTGCGTTTTCCTTATCCATATTATAGTTATTGTGAAATTTTAGTTTGGTCAAACTTTGGAGATGGCACATTGTTTCAAGATCAGAGATGTTTGTTTCTTTTCATTTTACACTCGTTTAGTGTAGTCCGTGTTAGGAAACGAGAACCGACAAAATAACGGAAAGAGATAAAATCAAAGAAAGTCGAGGAAGAAGGCACAACAACAAAAGGACACAAAGGGATTGTTTATACAGTTCACCCAACAATGACTATTTCTGCGTCGTAGAGACATTCTACGATATCTACTATTTCTTTTGTCTTGGTTATAGAGTGACTCATTACAAAGCCTTTACGTAGACAAAAAGGATAAACCAAAAGTCACACCACTCAATTGATCACAACCACTAGTAAACCAAAGATCACAACCACTAGTAAACCAAAGATCACAACCACTCAAGGATTACAACCATTCAAAAGTTGTCTCCACATAATGAATTAGACACCTTCATTCAACCGTCCGAATTATGTAATAGTCCTTAACCTTGTTTAGATAGTAACATAAAAGTCATTTTTGTTGTCCAGGAATCTTTCAACAGTATCTCGTCTACCAAGTTCAGAAGATCCGCTTGCAGAAACTTTTGATACTTAACCAGATTTTCCCTTTTCCTATATTCAGTTAGCGAGTTCCATGAAACCGGGGGATTTGTTTGACGATTGATGTTAGAGCTTCTTGTTGGCTTTTTTTCTTTTTGTATGCTGCAATTGTCACAAATGTACTTGTCAATTTTACTAAATCACTTCGGAGGTAGGAATTAGGAAATTACATCACTCATGTATAGAATTTAAATTCTGACCGCTCCTACGGGTAATGCTGTCTGCTACTTGGAACGGCAGTTTGCTCGTAACTAATATGGCACTTTGATGTTTGAGTAGACTTGTCTCTTTTTATAAACAAGATGCAAATCAGATGTATTTTGTCACATTTCTTGTATGTTTAGTTTGCCGCTGGTACTGGATTCTGTTTCTGTAAATTGATGTGCTCAACAGCCTCTTGCATTACTTTCATTCAGGTTGTATTATTTCCTTTGAGTATATTATTTATCAACTATGAATGGTTCATATTTTAGGGCTCCTACTCATTCAGCCAGAAGCTGAAGCACATAGTGCGACAACCTTTTGCAACTATTGCTTATTGTAAGTGGTGGCTTAAATTTATAGACTGTCAAATAAAGATCGATAATATACATACAGGAAAAAGTTTGCTTCTTATTTTTCACTGCGTTTCCCATGCTTTGATTGATATTCCAGGAACTGCTGCCATCCTTCTTCTTCTCATGGTCTGGAAATCCCATATCAGTTTTTTCTCTCTGTCTTCGTTACTTAGGTTAGTATGCTACATGTTCATATTCCGTAGTAGTTAGTATGACTTGTTTCATGTGCTTGCTACTTATCTTAACCCATCAGCTGGAACCTTTTTCCATTTTGAAGTTTGCTTCTTGTCTTGCTTTCAGGATAATTATGCTGGTCGAGATAGTAGTTGCTGGTTCTTTTATGAGTGCGTATATAGGTGAGTTCTTTTTTCTTGAAATGTATTTGATTACAATAATTGACAAATTTACTGGAGTGGCACATTGGAATTAAGTTGTTCAACTTCACTCTATAGTATGAGAATCTCACTATCATCAAACTCTGATAGTTAGTTGATGGCACAGATCAAGGTGCATTTGTTCAATGTTGGATTTCAATTGTTGCAACGTGTACGGTCACTATATTTAGGCCGAATTTAATAGTTATGGGTATTAAAGCGCAACTGCTTGAATTTTTCATTACTTGGAATGGAGTTTCTGAGGCTATTTGTGGAACTAGTGATGATTCTGTTATGCAGTATGAGGTGTATTACTGTTAAATAGTCATGGCTAAGTTCAGAATTCTTCACTATGTTGTTATGGAATTTAATCAGTCAGATTTCCATTCTGTTTGCCATTTTATATAACAATCGCTTTGCTTGTGCTTCTTTCACTGTTGATAGAACCGTAATTGTACATATAGTTCAGATAAGTCCGTCCTAAAAGATATTTTGTTGCTTTTTAATTTTAGTTCCCTTTCCCTCAGGTTATGTTCATCAGTATGACAGGCTGAATTCTCAGCCAAATGTCTTGAATTCATTATATTCTCCTCTGCAGGCATCAAGTTCTCTGGAAGGTTTAAGGTATTTCGCGCTCTTTTGGATATGGTTTGGAAGGCTTATGTCATGGTGGCTTCAATATTTCTTGATATATATGCTGTATGCAGGTATTATGATGCAGTGCAGCTTTCTGACCAACAAATGGCTTTATTGCAATATCAGCGAGAAAACCTTCATTTTCTAAGTGAGGAGGTACCCCAAAATGCTGTTAACTTGATTAGCTCTTACCTTTTTCTTTTCTTAGTTGCTAGGTATGGAAAGTAACTTTTGGTGCCAAAACTATGTGGAAGTTGTATTTTGTGCTTTTTCTCAAGCTTGTTGGGCATTTTCTGATGAGCGTATCTTCACGTAGATTTTGCGGCTATGAGTCTTTGAGCAAATATGAACGTTCTCATGATGGGAGTACCCCTCAGGTATTGGCCATCTTTAAATTAAAAGCATCTTGTGATTTGCTTGAATCCTTGTGGTTGTCATGTCTCCACTCATGAAACTTACTTTTATACCTGTCAATATTTTTTTCTCCTGTAATTGGAATCTGCAGAAAGTTTTCGTTAACGGGCTCACCACCACAAAGTAGCTCCACATTCAAGAGGGTTTACTCAATTAACATGTTTTACTCGCCTACAGCAAGATTTCCCATAAGATCAAAATTTTAACCGATACTTTGTTTCTTTGTTAGGCTGACCTTGCCCACCTATTAACATCTCGTGATCAGGAACTGCGGACACTTTCTGCAGAGGTAATGCTCTGAACCTGTATATTGTGCTTTGAATTTTGACGCAAGTGTTTCTTAAGATGGTAAGATTTCTTACGATCTGCTTCAGCTTGGTGAAACTGTTGATTATAAGATGTCTTACGATCTGCTTCTGCTTGGTGAAAGTGTTGATTACTAAGGCATGATAGCACCATTATAGTATATAAAAGAACACTTGGGCATGCCACTGTGCATTTGATGAGAGCATCATCTTAGCGAGCTTCCGATTTCAAGCTCAAAACACATCTTACAATGTGGAATCACTGCTTGGACCTCTTTTCAGAATTTGGAAGAGTGAGTTGCTTAAATGCATTGAACAATCTGGTGTCTGTTGGGTTTTAGACTCGAACGCTCAGCTAATAACACAAAGCTTTTTATGTTCTTTTACGTAATTGCTTAAATCGGCGGGCTTTATTCTATGATTTCTTTATTCAGCATCTGTTGATTTGTGTTGACAAATGAGGTCTTTTGGTGTAGATGGACCAACTTCAATCCGAGTTAAGGCTAGCCCGCTCCTTCATTGCCGAGAGGGAAACTGAGGTTCAGCGTCTCCGTACTACGAACATTCAGGTAATCTTCGGAGCATATTATGAGCTTTTATGCTTGATTGGCTGATCTGTGTTGCTCCTACTATTCTGTTTATCGTTTGTCTCTAGTGTGACTTTGCGAACAGTACATCAAAGAGAACGAGCGATGGAGGGCAATATTGGGCGAATGGAGCACCCGGGCAGCTAAGGTAATACCATGATTCATATTCACCACTCTCCTTGCTTTCATTTACTTGGTCGGAAAATAGAGTTCTCTTATATTTCATGCATCGCCTCAGCTCGAAAGAGCACTGGAGACTGAGAGGATGTCGAATCTTGAGTACCAGAAGAAAATATCAGCACTGAGAAGATACGTGGATCGCTTCAGACTCAACGTAGCGATGTTAAATCTGGTGCACTGAAGGTGGATTGCTCCCTCGTAAGTTTGCTGGTCTGTACTTGAACTGCTATTGATTACCTTTGTTGCGCCTTTACATTAGGATAGTGCAAATATGAGATATATGAGATGAATTTTGTGTATTCGTTATCAAAACTTGGCAGTCAGCTCTTCATTAGTAACATCTGATTGTTAATATCTTTCATCACTTTGATTCTAGTGAGGTTTTTCACTCTTCAAATCCTTCTTCCGTTGATACCCATTACTTGCTTAACCAACAACATAATCTGTTGAAGCAACGCTAACTTTTTTTCCTGGTCAAGGTATACTAAGTTTCGACGTGAACCGTGATTTGGACGCATAATAATTATCTTAGAACTGTTTGTTTACCATATCCCTTGGTATGATTTCAAGGAATGAGGTTGTGCGATCATTTATCTCGTGTGGTTTCCACGATGTACATTGTACGGCTACTCAAGAGTCGATATTCCTTGATGCCATATGGTAGACGAGGACAATTCATTTATACTAGTGCATGGAAAACGTATAGTATCGTATTAGAGATGAACACTTCAATCTGAAACTAGTCAATTGCATCAAAATACGGTGACCATTCTGTTGTTTCTTGAATCAAAACACTGGTTTATCACCAGGAGAAGAACGGACCAAATAAGTTTAGTAGTATCTGGGTCATTAGGTATAAATTTAACGTCTTTATGGGGTTCGATATTGAATTCTTAAAATAGTTATGTCATTGATATTATGCCGTGAGGTAGTTGGTATCGATAATATCTTAAGTTGTTGATTATGGAATCTTAAAAATTTATTTATTCTGATTGCACAATTTAGTTCAATTGAGATCTTCAGCATTAAATTCTCATTCTTCATCTAGATATCAATAAAGATAATTACAAGAAGTAAACAGACACTTAAAACAGACATTACTTATTTTGATTTGATAAAAATCGATTCAATCTACACAATCTTCAACATTAAATCCTGTTATTTCAATCAGATTTCATAACAAATAATCATAAAAACATGCAAATTTCTAATTTATAGATATATCTTTTAAAATCAAATATTCTTTCTCATCTCAAAAATAGAAAAAAATGATGTCGGTAACATTAACATAATAAATATTTTAAAAAAACAATATCCGATCATTCCATAAATCCTAACAAACCTCATCTTAATAAATTCAAAAACTTGACAATCATACATTTACTTCAGACAAAAAGATTAGCAACATTTAAGATAAGATCACACTGTTATTCAACCCCATCCTCCAAATGATCCTCCAAATCAACACAGAACCTCAATCGGATAAACGCATAGTCTATTCTATTACTAGTACACATTCTTATCGTACTACACATTCACATTGTTCCGTTCCGCGTCGAATTTAGGATAAGAAACATCAACAAACATCACACCACTCTCAATTTTCTTCCCCTTCAAATAATCTTCTCTTCTCTTCTCATCTCAATCCAAACTCAACTGCTCTGTTTCTCTTCTCAGGTTTCATCATCATCAATGGCGGAATCGATTGAACAACACCACTCGATCGAGCTACATGTCAAGTGATCTGTGATTTTTGTGGTTTCGGTGTAAACTGATCTCTGATTTGTGTGATTTCAGTTGTTTTATGTCGATTGCGTTGTACAGCGATGGCGGTGGTGGAGGCGGCGGCGCTGGGAGGATAGCTAGGTCGCCGGGGTTTTTGCCTTTTTATAATCACGAGATGGCGATTTCGGGGGTGTTTGGTGAGAATAATCGGTGGTTTGGGGGTTTAGAGGAGGAGAGTAGTTCGTCGTCGTCGATTGGGAGGAATAGCGATTTGTCCGATGGAGGCGGCGGTGAGGGCGGGGCGGAGGAGGAGGTGGAGAGTGAGTTGAAGGGGCCTTTGGATACCATGGATGCGTTGGAAGATGTGTTGCCTATCAAGTAATCTTTTCTGTTTTCAATTGTGTTGGCATGTTTTTGTTTGTGATTTGTGATTGGTTGTGTGTTGATTTGGTTGTTGGATTGATTGATTGATTGGTGATGAAGCGAAGTTAGTCGAGGGTGTTGCGATGTGAAGATGAGGCTGAGCTGAATATAGATGACGTAGGCGTGGAAAGTTTGATTGGAGAAGTGTGATGCCGTTTCGCGTGTTGCGGATTTAGGGTTAGTGTTCGAGTGAATCAGGACGGGTTTTGGTAGTTTGGGAAATTGATTAGTTGTGATTAGGTGATTATGGCTTATGAATTTTGCATCTTTAAGGTCTAGGGGGAAGTTGTGGATTGAGTTTTCAGGTTTTAGATGATATGGGATGGATAAGAAAGGAAGTAGCTTTTCACAATGAAGAGCTGGTCAAGAAAGTGCTCTAGGTATCAACATGTTGATCTCACAACCGGGATGAGTTCGCCAAATTATATTTTTCAGAGTTTCGAGTGTTTTAAGTTTATCGAAAAATCGAGCTGAAAGATAGCCGATTAATGGGATGCTGTTTTGAAGAGGTGGGGTGAAGTTGGATAGTTTGAAGAGAATTATGGGTAAGTGCGATCTATTTAGATTTATCGGTCACTTAATAAGACTGTTTTGAATAAGAACGGACCTGTAAGAAGCTTTATTCGTAGTTTCCTGACTCTCAATATTCTTGCATACTGCATAGAATGTCCAGTCTCGGAATCACCTTTTAGTAAATGAGTAGTGTTGCCGTGTTGGTAAGAGAGATTCAGAATCAATGATGGAAATTGGAAATAATTGGCAACTTAGCATGTTCTGGATTAAGGAGGACCCGTTGTACCGATGTGCTCTAGTAGTCATGTGTTCGGGTGCAGCAACTTGCTGAAACTGCCTTTGGAACTTTACCTTTGGCTTTTATATCACGGCTAGGTTATGCCTTAAAGGGAGAATAGTGACTAAATCAGCTTGCAGACAATCAACAGCAGCAGGATACACTTTACGTCCACGTGTTTATTTCTCGATGGGATTTTGTCGTAATTTGAAGAAACTCCATTCCAAAAGAAGTTATCCACATTTAGTGATTGGCGGCAACTTTGTTTGAGTCTCGATTTATTGCTTGGAGACATGGATGAAGTTTGTGAAGCTTGATTTGGTGCTAAATGAAGTTTATCTGATTATGTGGAATTCCAGTTGCAGTGAAAGTACGTGGATCTTTTAAACTTGGAGATAGCTGAGCATTAGTTCCCGCTGAATCTCTTTCGTGTTGCATTCCTCATGATAGTATAGATGGCGCGTGTGTAGCATCAGTTGTGAAATAGTAAAAGGATGAGAATTACTACATTCTTCTTTTGCTTTTGTTGCCGGTCGAAAGGCAAAGCCTCAATCTTGTTGCCTTATTTTTCGTTTATTTTCTCCCTTTCTCATGCGCTTCACTACTTCGTTTATGGTTACGCCTGCTCCTGTTACATCTTTTCTGACTTGCTCTCTGTGTTCATCTGATTTGCTCCAGGAGGGGGATATCCAAGTTCTACAATGGGAAATCCAAGTCTTTCACAAGTCTTGCCGAAGCTTCATCTATCTCTTCCATCAAGGAACTAGCCAAGCCAGAGAACGCATACACGAGGAAACGCAAAAACTTATTACTATCAAGTCGATCCTGGGACAAAGACTGCTCTTTCTCGTCAAGGCTCGATGGCGGAGGATTTTCAAAGAGGCAAGCCAATTCTAGCCGCAGCACCGTGAGTTTTGTAATGGCTTTGAGTAGCGCAGATAGTAGCAATACTAGTGGAAGTCCAAATTCAGCATCATCTTCGCCCTCCCGTTCTCGTCCTCCTCTGCACCCTCAAACCAAAAGTTCTCTCAACGGCGGATCTCTGTCATCCTCTCCTCAGCGGAAGTTGTCTCCCTGGAGGTCATTCTCACTATCTGATCTGCAACACGTTGCGGATTCACATCACATTGGTAACGACCCTGAAAATTTGGCTGAGAGAAGTGAAATAGACGAGATTGAAGTGATCCGGTCCGAGTATGTGGTTTGTCTTTGACTCTATCGATAGGAACGGTGTTCTCGCACCAATAGTGTATCTTGTAAGTATTAATCGCTTTAATATGCAGATATGTAGCTTTACTCTTATGTAAGTTATATAAGTCGTCGTGTCCATCTGATCAGAAACCCCTCCGTGCAGAGGGTTCGCCCTATATCATATAACATTATCATGATATGAAAGGTCTCTGGTTCATCCCTTCTGTGTTCTTTGTTCATCCATGCCAGTGACTTTTCCTGTTATCTCAACGCTTCTCGCTGTTGATGTTATGCGATCTTTTACTCCTGACTTTTAATCGACACCTTATCTTGAACATGAACTTTCCAGGGTAACTACGAGTTTGAGTTCCTTTGCTTTCTCGTCCGATTAAGATATCGGAAATTTTTCGAACGCCAATCTATAAGCTGACTGTATCTCTCGTTATATTGGTTTGCCCCACAGAAGCAAAAAAATTGTGGCTTCTGTCTTCTGTGCAATAGCCACCATTGATCTTCTTATTGCTTTGTTTTGGCCGTGACTGTACAAATCAGCCTCAGATGCTGCACCAGGCATGAAGCAATGAGATCAGAACATCCTTTCACCAAGCCATTTTTCTCGCCATTCCGCTGTGCCGTAGACATAGATCACCTTAGACATCACTCCATTTCGTTGAGAACGTGAGTTTCCAGTTTTGCAGAGGCTACGTGAAAAAACTTGGAACTTTTGATTTACTGTAATTTTGTTCTGTGGTGCACTGTAACAGGAAAATACGTTCAGAACTATCTCAGATGATCAGGGATGGAGGCAATGATGGCCGACTTCAACTGGATCTTCAGCAGACATTTAGTTTCAAGGCCAGGAAATCGACAGTGCAGGCACATGATCAACTGCTAAAGCTTGACCAAGGCAAGTTGGAGATGCGGGATTCTGTGACGAGGGAGGCCGACCATGAGGAAGAATACTGGGTATAACCCAAAACCTCTGCATTATTCTATTGCTTGGTCTAATATGATCCTTATTTGGCTTCTGGGAGCTGAGTACGAGACATTTGCAATGTCGGGATTTTGTTGCAGGACGCAGCCAAGCTTAGAGCAGAATGCCACTGGGAACACCGAGAGAATGAAAGGTATGTATTGGCAATGCCATCATCGTGTTGACTGGCGAAGAGGCGAAGCAGATTGAATTGTAACAGTATGATCCTTTGCGACCATATAGCATCATCCCTTGATTTAGTGTACTGAATTTACTTCAATCTGCTGCAGATTCGCTGAAAGCTACATCAAGAAATTCGCAGAGCAGGTCTAGAAATTTACTGATATTGTCATGTCATCCTCCCCTTGATTACAGTCATTGATCATTCAGTTGACGCTTCTGGATTGTAGGAATTTCATGAACTAATAAAGCGATCTAAAGGATACAATATCAAATGCTCATGTATTGTGTCGGTAATGATCCTTCTATCCTAGATTTCTAATCCTTTCATTTCATAGATTGCTGGTGTTTTGAAGAGTGTGTCATTACAATCACTCAGATGATTCGTTCGTTCGATGCTTTGTAAACTTACATTTTTCCAAGCTAAAGAAAAATGACAACCAATTCGTATGTATGTAATTACTGGCGTGTACCAAGCACAACTGAGTGAATACTAAAAGCGACTATCAACGGGTGATTGTCTCAATTCCTTAATTATATGTTCTTGTTGTAGTCATGAATCCTGGAAACTGGCCATCAGGTAAAGGAGGACATGAATGTCGATCATGGAGTGCATGGCAGAGTGGTCGGAACTCTAGACTTGAATATACGTTACTTCCTGCAAGGAGAGACTTACCCCGGGGTAAAGTTCGAAGCTAAGCTATAATTCCTATGCATTCTCAACCCTTTTTCTTTTATTGTCTCTGTAGTCCAGCTGACTAAATTTCTGCTGTATAACTCAGGAAAGAGTTCAAGCACAACCTTTCTGCGGCATCGGCAGATCATATGCAAGAAGGTACGGCTATGTTGCGAACTTATGTGTTGCTAGATCATCACGTCGTGAGGGCATAGCAAGTACCATGCTGTTGTTTGCTGCCGAATCCGCAAGATCTCATGGTTAGTCCTCTAATGGCTATCATGGGTAGTTCTGACAAGGATGACATCCTATTCGCATTACCAAAACGGAGCTAGACTTCATGTTTCGTCGTTGCAATATGCAATTACGCAGGAATCCAACAATTGTTTGCTCATGTTCACAAAGATAACAAAGCTGCACTGAAATTGTATCAGAAATTGGGTTTCAAGGTATGGAATCCTATTTTTGCACAAAGTTCTCAGATTCTTGTCATTGTTACTCTTACCTAGAGAAGGCGCCGCATTTGTGTTTCTTATCAGCAGATCATGAATGCCGCCAGACATGGTTTAGAAGAGCAGCAGGAAAACATTCTTGTTTGCGACCTGCGAAACGAGTGTTCAGTGATTTGAAGGAATAATCTCCCAAGGCAAAGCGGCGAACAATGTTGCTCGGTCACTGCTTCCCCGAAAAAAAGAATGTATCATTACTATCAATGAAACATGCCGGAATTGACCTGTAACCGGAAACAATGTTGGAGGAAACTGTGAAAAACTCCGATGTACGAAGTATTACAATAAAAGAATGAGGATCTTACCGTGCCGATGAAAGTTTACCTGACCAAAACCCAAGTGGATGCGTTTCTTGTCAGAGGAAAGGATCTATAAATTGGGTCGTCACTAATCAAATCTTCGTTCTATCCATTCTGCTTCATCAACCATGAGACGCCATTGCAGCAATCCAATCCATTGAGCTTCATCAACAAAATCAACATCTTCACCAGAAACCAAAACTATGATTTCTCCTCTTCTTCTTCATCTCATCACCAACCCATTGAGCTGACTTCACTGCAAGACAAACCCTTGGCCGCCGCGGGCCCAAAACAGCGGCCCATTACGACTCACTGGTGAACTCAGCGGGCAGCTCAAACGACCTCTCTCACTCCGATGCCTCCTCATGGAGCGCATCAACGCCGGCTGCTGAAGCAGCAATGGCATCTTCAAGTTCATGACCAAAACCCCGTCCTCGCTGTCCTGGCTCGACTAGATATTCAACACCCTTGTCGATCTTCCAAAAGGGTTTATCAGGAAATCGGCGTTTGAGTCGCTTGTGTAGAGGTTATGTAAACTGAGGTTGACGGACGATGCACGGAAGGTGTTCGATAAAATGCGTATGAGAGGGGTTGAGCCTGGGGTTACGTCGTTTCATCCGTTGATTAATGCGATGACGAAGCCGAAGGAGATGGGGAAGGCGTGGGAGAATATAACTACTTGTGTAAACATAAAGATCAATAAAATCATTGTAGCATGTAATGGTCAAAACTTCTCTCCCGCCACGCTTAGAACTCCTTGTCATCGCTGCAAAACTCTAATTGGATTACTATCAGCAGGGAGCGCGAAGCTTTTAATGTGTTTTGCTGGGAGGGCTAGCTGGTCGGATACTGAGGACTTCTGGTCGCTGATGATGAAGGTTGGAGAGTTTGCTGATGCGAATTTGCTGTCGGATGGATCGAAAGCCAGGTCTGGAAATGCAAGACGGTTCTAGGGACGTTTACCGTTTACATAGGAGCAAGTAATCAGGTTAAGGTATGACCAATGCCTATCTAGTTGCATCTGTGAGTTTCATAGGCATTTGATGGGCCATGTTGCCCTTGATGGATTATCTGGGTCGTTGATGTTGAATAGTTTTCTTTATAAGCGATTGAAAACATCTCGTGCTGCAAAGTATGTTGTTTATGGCGATTGTTTGCACTCTTAAGGAGTCGATAACCTATGTTTAAAAACAATATGGCCAAAATGCTATCAATACTGTGCATTAAGGAGCTGATAAACAATTTGAAATCGTATAAACAGCTGTTTAAACTTTATTCTTAGCATATTGTTTAGACAGGTATTCATGAATCATGATTATTTCATTGCGGCTTTCTCAATTGACCTTGTCATGTATGTTTTCATCCCTCAAATTAAGCATTAATCATGCATATCCGTTACTTCAAAAATTAATGGCTAATTTCAAATAGAAATACGAAGTGAATGATTCGGTCAAAACCATATTTTGATCATATGCTAGGCATTAAAGGAGATCATTGAGCTTAAAGGCCCTTAAATGTCAAAATGATTTTGCCATTTCATCGCATTATCACTCTGATCTCTTTGTTGCAAAGTTTAATGCAATATTGCTGCTAGGAATCTCTTTGAATCTTTCTATTTTGATTGCTCACATTGAATCTCAGTATTTCAATTTCGTCTTATATATATATGAGCAAGTGAAGTGCCTTGATCTTCATCCAAGTTCACTGAAAAACACTCCTCTATATACTTAAACATTACAGCGATGGCGCCATTCTTCCATCTCCAATTTGCTTTCGCTGCGATATTTGTTCTTGTTCGGGCTCTCGTTCTTGTCTATGGACAGCGTCCAATCAACATGGGAATTTGTTATGGTCTGAAAGGCGATAACCTGCCTTCCCCTGCTGACGCCATTGGTCTTTGTCAAAACCATGGAATAAATAAAGTGAGGCTCTTCGAGCCTAATCCTGCTGCACTTGACGCACTTAGAGGAAAGGGCTTTGATGTCATCCTAGGCACACTGGATGCTGATATCTCGACTCTGGCATCGAGCGAGACTGCTGCTGATTCATGGTTCAGGACAAACGTGCAACCATACGTGAACGACATGAATATCAAGTTCATCTCTTTAGGTAACGAGATTGTCCCTAGCGAGTTCACTGGCTCTTTAGTTCAGGCAATGCAGAACCTTCAAAATGTCCTGCAGTCCCATGGCTTGGGCATAAAGGTGAGCACCGTCGTTGATCCGAAGGTGTTGGTAAATTTTCCTCCCTCGACCTCGGTCTTCACCACGGATGCTCATGACACTATGGTCGGGATTCTCCAGTTCTTATCGGCGCAAAAGAACCCACTCCTGATCAACGTACATCCTTACTTTGCTTATAACTCTAATCCAACTATGTCTTTGGACTACGTCATGTTCACTTCAACCGCCCCAGTCGTGACAGATGGAGACTTATCCTACACAAATCTATACGATGCAATGATAGATTCGTTCGTGTGGGCGATGGAGAAAGAAGGTGGTGGAGATGTCGACCTGGTGGTGACAGAAAGCGGCTGGCCTCACGACGGGAATGGTAACATCACTACACTTGATCTTGCTGCAACCTACAACAAGAACTTCCTGAAGCACGTCGGCGGTGGGACTCCGAAGAGGCCGAGCGCTGCCATTGACGGATACTTGTTTGCTCTTTTAGACGAGGACTTGAAGCCTCCTGGTGCGGAGCAAAACTGGGGTCTCTTTAAACCAAACATGGATCCGAACTACGATATCTTTAGCTGAGTTGATTTGCCCGTTTGCTTAGTTTTGATAATCAATTCGAAGTTCGAGTAGTACTATTGATTGTCTTGTTCTTTGAAATCTGTCGAATTTAGACATTGTACTGATGAGATCAATGCTCTAATCAATCAAAAGATGATTTAACGTTTCTGGCATCTTGTATTGTTTGTTGTCTTGTTTCGCTTTTAGACAAGGTGCTCGACGGAACTTGCAACGAAGTTGTTTCGATACACTTGCAACGGACTAAGGAGACTTGGGTCGGACGTTATAGCAGTACCTTTTGATCCTTTCGTCGCGTGCTTAAATCTCATCTTGTAAATAGGAATATAACAGATTTCAATCAAAAGGCTAAGATTAGGCCGGAGGCACTTCACACAAACGAAGCTTCCGTAATTTAGGTATCGTTTCATACGAAGTCCAGACGATAAGCAGTCTCTGATTACGATATCAACAATGAGATTATACATAGAATGAAACAGTTCAAGGATGTGAAACTATTTTAATTTTGTAGTGCCAGTTCGGATGTGAAACAGTTTCACATAGAACGGAATGAGTACACGCTCATAGTTGAATTCGAGCCCTCATGCAACACATGCAGAGACTCACAGCGCCTAAAAGTCCATTTATAGCGATGGCTGCTCACGAGTCACGACCTCAGCTGATGATGATCATCAGCTACAATCTGCTTGTTCCTCAGGACTTCAAACCTGTATAAAGAAACTTGACGAAAACTACAGCTAGAACACGTAGGGGTAATACAAACCAAAATCCGTGATCTCCGAAGCTCTATAAACCCAATGACAACCTGATACGAATAAAATGAATTGCAATGTAACTGGTTTGAGCAATCATCTTCTCGGGAGGCCTTTATGTACATTAGCTTACCAGCTCAACTTATTTTTAACAAGGCCTCCTCGTTAACAATATAACACAATCTACTCTATCTGGATATTACACGACTTAGTGTACAAGATCATATCTGCTCGAATGGCTCCCAAGAAGACGGTCTCTTTCGTTCGCTGGAAGTCATCACCCCCACTACATACCAGTGCAGATTCAGAATGTGAACTTCTGAAGTTCTGATCATAATTTAGCCACGCTGGCTGTATAAACAGTGGGAATAAGATGGAGCCATGTTCCCTAAACCGTATCAATCAGGAAGATATCCGTCCAGCTGCGATGATATAATAACGTAGGACTGCTCTCGCACCTTGGTTTAGGCAATCCTTTAGGAGTGTGGTTTCAGCTATCCTCTCCTCTGCCACAATAGAACGACAGTTTAGGGGAAGCCCTGTTGTCATTGCTCACAATGGCTGGATCCCCGGTTAACCAATGTAAACACAACCGCCCTAACGGTTGGAGATCAAAAATATAGGCCAAGTACGTAGGCTAGAAGAAGAAAGAAAAATCCCGACACCAGCTCATACTATGAAACTCTAGCATGCTCTCTAACCACTTCACTGCAACGTAGTAGGAGCTCATCATAAGCTTTCACAAGCTCTTCCATGAATCTATCCATGGATCCAAACACATGCCTAAGCCCGCTCTGCAGATTACTCTTGCTTCGAGTGTCGCTTTGGTACACAACATTACCCAAAGGATCCTCGACATCCGCCGAAAGCGTGACAATTTTCTTATCCAGCGCCCGGATCTCTTTTTGTATCTTCATATCTTCTCTATCAAGACGCTTAACTTTCCTATCCATGTCCTTGCTAGCCAGCATCCTCTCTCGCATGTGCAACTTATCCCGCTCCCAAAACTGGAAAACCATCATGGCAAAAGCTTTCATAGACCCGACAACTTCCTTTTCCGATATTCTGTCCAATACCTGAAACCACTGATGACAAATTACGAAGATCGGGGGTGCCCCTGCCCTTCCAGGAGAAAAAGGAGCTATCCCATCTACTGTCTCTTCGGGTTCAGATGGAAGACAATTCAAAAGCCAATTATTCAAGGCTTGAACGTAGTCTCTTTGAGCTTCAACCCAATTGGAGAAGCTTAAGGTCCAGTCAATAAGATCGTGCTCAAGTTGCATTGTGGCCTCAAGATGAGCATCACTCGGGCCATTGGATGATGCGACGGCGTCTAGACCCTTGGCTCCCTCAACAACCAAACTTTGACTATGATGACAGTCGAGCATAGCCTTCCACATTCTTGCTAACCTGAAGGGAACAGAATGAATGAATCAGACACCGTGAGCATTAAGCATGGAGCACCAGGAACAAGATTTCGTACGGATTACACCACTAAGACTTCAGCATATCCATATCAACACACCGAGAACTTCGGAAACATTCTCATGAAGGAAGCAGTGGAGAACAGCTATTTGAAAAGATAAGACAATCTTGTTCAACAATACATACCCATCGATCAATTCGTTCAACTCTGGCCACAATTCTTCATCTCTCAGCTCATTTATTTTCACTGATATCTTGTCGACTACTTGAATTGCTATATTGATCTTTGTAGACAGACTCCTCACCAGGGTTCGAGTTTTGTCGACCTTATGGGCCTCGGCACCTCTCTGATCCAAACGTTTCAGTTTCTGCACATTTCTGTCATGGATCACCCTCATTTTCTCTTCGGCCTGCACAAAACATGAAAACAAAAACCAGGATTATAACAATTTACAAGAGATCGCAACAAACTTGGATCCATTCCAAATTTAACTGCAAGAGATGAACACCCCATGTGACCCTCGATGAATACTTTTAGCAACAACAATAGATCGACAAGGTAGGATCATTGACTCTACCTTAACTTCTTCATAAAGCTTCTTTTCCCAAAAGTGCAGCTTTTGCATAGTGGAAGATAGGTTTCGTGATCCCGATTCCACATTTTCCATCATATCCATATCCTCACCATTGGAAGTCGAAGGAAACGAAGGAGTTAACGCCTGAAACATCTTCGAGGAAACTGCACACGAAATACATGTGTTAATAGTTCGTACATACACAAAGAACATATGCATAGATTCACATGCTTTCCCGCAAAAGAAAAGAACTTCAAACATATTAACAGCAACGAATCAATTGAATCAATTATCATTACTACTATTCAAAACATACTCCAAGCAGAATCTGATCGATTTCAACTATACCCAAATTCCAAAATACGGCAGTGTGGAACCAAAACCGAACGAATTCGAACCTTGGAGAGCAGCATGCTTTCGCTGATACCGAAGCTTTCCAACCTCAAGGATCTTCGCCAATTCGCCTCCCGACGCAGAAGCCCTCTCAAACTGCACCTGAATTTCCTTGACAGCATCCGGAACACTCCAATACTCGCGTTTCTCACCACTATAAACGCCAACATTTCCCCTATCGTCCGACCTCCCTTCCTCCGCGACGATCTTTTTATCCACCATATGAACCTCATGCTCCACCGAATCGCGCTCATTCATCCCAACAGGCCGCGATCTATACATCCCCGCCGCACCGTCACTCTCATCCACCTCATCCCTCACCGCCGCAGCCTTGGCGTAACTCTTTCCAACATCAACCGCATTCTGATCCTCACGAACCTCTTTTACAACAACCTCGTTCTGATATTCCTCCTCCAACTCCGGTATCCCTTCCTCCTCCCTCGCCTCCCTCGAGTCCCTACTCGCAGCATAATACGGATAACTACTCTCAACACTCTCAAACGGATTCAAGAAATCCCACGCCGACGACGCTGGTGGCGGAGGAGGCGGCGGCGCCGCCTTCGACGATCCCGCCCCCACCGCATCCGGATTTCCACCACCACCCGCACTATTATAGTCCACATAACCGTACGGATTGGGATCAGCACTGTAAAATCCAGTACTACTGGAGCTAGGGTTGCGATAATTGGAGTAATAATACTGCGGATAACTACTACTATTACTCGATTCTCCTCCGAATCGAACGTGTTCGGGACTCGTCGGCCTCCACTCGTACGACACCGCCGCCGCCGGCTGCTTCTTCATATAATTAACATTCTGCATATACACACCACCACCAGCAGCATAATAATCCTCACCACCGCCGAGATAACCGCCTCTAACCGGCGACACGTCGCCACCGATGTTGTGAAATCCCTCGGAATCGGAGTCATCATCGGAGTGAAATTGGAGATGCGAGCCCGAATTCGAGTGCGACAGGTGATGATTCGACTTCATCCGCGGTGATGATCCTTTCTCGTTGCCTTTGCCGCGAGGCGGGAGATTGAGCACCGGAGAATCGACATCGCCGGCGGAGTTGTCGTGGAGAGTGAAGAAGTGGCGGAGGGAGGTGGCGACGGAGGAGAGGGAGTTGAGGTAGGCGAGGTGAGCGGCGGCGAGGGAGTAGCGGTGGCGGACGGCGGCGTCGAGGTGGTGGAGGCGGTCGCGGCAGAGAACCACCGCCGGGAGGTCGTCGATCTTCGATGAGCCACAGCCCATAATGAACGGTCAGTATTTGATCGGGGAAATCAATCAACGGTGAGTGATTTTTGTATGGATAGGATTATTGGGGAGAGGAGTGGGTGAGGAATCTTTTGACAGGGAGGAGGGAGGGGATCGTCGTCGGATTGCGGCAGATGAGAGAGAAAAAAAGAGGAGAGGTTTAGAGAGCGAAAGTGAGTTAGAGAGGGAGGGGTTTTAGAGAGAGAAAGTTGGAGGGGAGCGACATTGTAAATAGAGGGGGATTTATTGGTGAATTTATTTATTATGTTACTGTTTTTTCTCCTTCATCTTCGTGTTTCTTTTTTCTTTTCTTTTCTTAGTGAGAGTAGTTGGTTTACCAATAAATCGTGTTTCCTCTTATTGTAGGTTCAAAAATTCAACACATGACAATATCAACGAGTAATCTCTGGACATCCCCCAATCTCATCTCCTATATTCATCGAAATTATATATTTTTTATCTCATAATTCTTATAATATATATTATATCATTATATATATATATATATGAATATAAATCTTTTTTTCATATCAAATCACGTTTAATAATTTTATAGCATGTATTATGTTAAAATACTTAATTAATATAATCAATGATATTTCACATTAAATTTATAAAAATTACGTTTGATCATCGTTGTACGCGTATCAAATTTTACATCAACACACGTATTCTGTTGCAAGAATTTCGAAATGGGATAGTACATATATTTCTTTGATGCAATTATTTTTTGGTATCCAATATAATTTTTTCTTATATTTTGATATTTACTTTGATTTTGATAATTTATATAGATAAAATTACAATTTACAAATATATATTATACAATTCATAAAATTAATATTTATAAATTATAAATTTTAATAAATATTAAAACATAAATAAAATCTCTTCTTTTTTTTTTCGAGTTAAAGGTGGGTGAGGATTGAGGAAGCAGAACACGCTTTTGAGAGGAGGATAGGTCTCTGGGTTTTTTTTAGATGAGAAGGGCTTTGGGGTTTTGTTCGTGTGTTTCAGCTGGAAAGTTTTTTTAATGCAGGGGTTTTGGATGTGTTTTGTGAACTCCACCTGCGTGTTTCTCAGGTGTTTGATGAGTGTTATTTTCGAAGTACTGCTCACTCTTTTAAAAAAAAAAACTGTTAGTACAATGTTTGGTATTTCGAGGGATTTGTCTGTTTCATATGTCACGAATATTGTTTTTTATTTATACTGAACACGTTTGTTTATGCGAAATCATGTATATCAACGTAGCAATTATGTTGCGATGAAAAAAGTATCTTTTTTTTCTTTTACATTCATCCTAGCTAAGTCTAATTTTCGAGGAATTATTGCCTGATGTTCATAAACTAATTTTTTTTTTTGTTTTTTTTTTTGTTTCTTTTGATGATGAATCATTTTTACATGAATTTAGCGAAATCTTTTACACAGAATAATTGGGTCCATCAAATATAGCGGTTACACATTTTACTTTTAACTCTGCCTGGTGTAATTGACTGGTAGTGCTATATTCTATTCAACGGTGGTGAAACGTATGTCCTTTTGCCATGTTCAATTACTGTAGTATCATTTCCCACCCCCTTTATTTGGAAAAACAATAAATGTAATATTTTCCTCATTTGTTAATGTGAGAAACCAAGTTAGTCTAACAAAAAAAGTTTGGTGATAGTCCACCGTATCATAGTTACAATCTCATAAGCATGAATTGCACTAACATGATAATTGCGTGAGATCTTGTATCAAATATCATCCAAATTGAACATTTGATTAGTAAGGCCTAACTATCTAAGTAAGTTCACCTCATATGAAAATCGGAAGCAACTACTTCAAATCACAACGAAAAATTATGATCAGATTATTATTATGGGTTAGTATTTGTATTGTAAAAAATACTCAATTATCCCACATGACAAGCAGTCCGGACCAATAAGACCAATGTGTATGAGCTCAAGAGTTCAAAGTGTGATAAATTACTTTGTGGTGCTGAGCTCGTCAGCGAAAACTGATTTAAAAGATATTCCGAGTTTACGAGAATAATTTTAAAAACCTGGTCCAGAAGATTGCTCCAGCAACACTTATTTGGCTATTTTTACCGCACAAACATTTTTTCCTTATTATTATTATAGATTTCGTCGTTATTACAAAAAATACAAAGTCTATAATAATTAATATTGATTGATTTTATATCATAAAAATAAATATTTATTAGAAAATTATGTTCCATATCATCTCTATTACATAATCTTTATAAGAATTTTTTTTTTTATGATATGAAATCCATCAACGTCACTGATTTCACACATTTCCGTAATTAATTACGGTAGTTTCGCATGTACAAGGCTGATATCGTATCATGTAACCTCGATTAGCATTCACTCATGACATAGCTCGATAGCTTACCAGGAAAAACGAGTTATCAAATATCATCACTATTACGGTTTAGGCGATCAAATCTCTGACTGATCGTTAAGCTCCTATCAAGTGAACCAATCGCCAACCAGAAATCGATATTTTTATCGACCCATTTTGGGTCATTATTAACAGAAATTTTAGGTTTACATGAGACTCCTAGCAAGTACAACTATCGAAAAGTGTGTGATAGTCTTGAGTGGTAACGAGTAAAATGGCAAGCATGTGAGTGAAAGGAGAGGCTATTGGGTATAGATAGGACTCATAGGAGGAAGGGTACATTTCGAGATATGGAAGATCGGGATTCTGGTGATGCTGTCAGCTAAAATAGATTTTGTGAAATAATATTTGTGGGGGTCATTTTCCACAGTTCCACTACACCCCAACCCACCGCAAACCACAGTGAAGTGATACAGAAACACACACCTTCCCATATTTTATTGGCCAGCATAAATCCGATATACTAGTAGTATCACTAGTAAATGTTAGTGATTTCAATTCCAAATGAACCGATGAGGGTGGGATGATTGAGAATCGTTATTTTGTGCGTTCTATATATTTTATATTATTTTATTATTTATTTCGTCATATATAATACACAATATTTTGTTTTTTATGGATATGAATATAAAATTTGACACGTATACAACGATAATAGGGTTTATTGTAGTATTTATGAGAAAAAATAATTGATGTATTATATCAGATGAGATTGATTTGATATTTTTTTATGTTAAAAGATTACAAAATAAGAAAACGTTACGATTAATATTAAACGAAGGGAGTAATTTTTTGTAAACTTATCGTTAAATATCAATGATTGTACAAATTACGTATTTCAACATAATATATATTACGGGACTATTAGACTTGACATGAAAACGAGACTTGTATGAATACGCATAGAATAATATAAAATACATATTTGTTATAAACTATATGAGACGAAAAGAGTATTCGAAATATCCTAAATTATTTACATCATTTTCTCATTTAGAAATTTTTGTGTGGTTAAAAATTAAAAAAATTTAAGAAAAATTATATGTGGTTGAGAATTGAAGTTGAAAAAAGAAAGAAGTAAATTTATATTAAAATATAAACAATATCCCATAATTCTTGCAATACTAACTTTATTTCCATGAAATAATTTTATATTAAAATATAAATAATATCCCATTACACTTCACTATCTCCTCTCTCGTCCTCTTTCATCATTTCACATCAAACGCATCAGCATCATCAAAATCACAATATATTACTCCCTCCGTCCCATTAAAAATGCACCGTTTTGACTTTGCACGTCTATCAATACAAAGTTTGATACGTATACAACGACTATCAAATATAATTTTTTTTAATAAATTTATCGTGAAACATAAATGATTGTGTAAGTTACATATTTCCATTTAAAACATGTTGCGGAAGGATCAAACGTGATTTCATATAAAAACGAGACTTATATTTATGCGTATAAAAAAATACAAAATACGCATGTGTTGTACTTTTCGTGAAACGAAAGAAATAATAATCGAAATATATTTATTTCAACTCTCTCCTGAAATATTATGCCGGGTCAAACTGATACAAAAATTATAGGATAGAGGGAGTATTTATGAGTTCAAAATAAATATTATAAAATCTATAAAATGAAGAAAGTACATTACATCAGGTTTTTAGGATAAAGGGAGTATTTATGAGTTCCAAAAAAAAATTACAAAATATATAAACAGAAAAAGTATATTACATCAGGTTTTTATCTGTTTAGAATTTCATGAGAGAATCTGAAAAACAATTTCTTTTGTCATTTATAATAGCATAACACGAGTGCGTATATATATTTCGTCCATTTCATGTGAGTAGAATGTCACGTAGATTTAGTTCAGTGATAAATCGATCATTTGCTAAGTCTGATATCACGGTTTGACATCCAAGACAAATAAACAATCTTTCTATTTGTAAAAATAAAAATAATATATATATATCATTATTTTATGTAGATATGTTTTTCTTTATATCCCATATTTGATGAGATTGTATAGAATATGTTTATTTTGTGATTGAGTATCCAGATTGTTAGTGCACCTATTTCTATATTAATGTCTATTGTTTCACAGCATATTTTTGCTTGGTCAAATTTGAAACGTTTCTGCGAAGAGAATGGAGGACCCATAATCGATCCGATTCAAAAGATCCAGAAACAACCAAAACCAATATTGCCAAATGATGCTTACTCGGATTCTGACTTCTCTTCTTCCCCATTCTTACGCGGCTGCTTTGTGACTGTTGTCATAACCGGACCTAGATATTCCCGTCATGGATGAGAAAGGATGAAAATGTGATGTGCGTGATGAATGAGAACGACATTATTTCCTATACTCTCGGAGATCGACGAAGAAAGAATTGCTTAAGCTTATGTCAATAATAATATAAATAATATCATTAATTGATAGGATCTGGAATGACTTAAACTTCATAGTCTAAATTATCTCATGAGGTATTGCATCATGAGAGTAAGATGTTTTTGTTACGATATGTAATGGCGTATCCCAACGATTGTTTTCTTCAAATCACAAGACTCAAAATCCAGATCGGTTTAATAAAAACGAAGCTTGCAATTATCACTTCATGTTGGTTAATGAAAGAAACACGCAGCGATACAAAACAACCTAGGGTCAAGTCTGCATTGGTGGGGGGAGGAGACTGCACATGCAAATAACGAAGACAAACCCATGATCACAAATCAATCTGTTGTCACGTTACTTTCAAGTACGTTACATTCATGACAAACATTATATGAGTACTTATATGAAATGGAAGAAAATTGGAAAAAAAGAAAAGAAAAGAATAGGTGAGTTAGCTAGCAACAGGAGAAGTACGAACTCACGAAAATAAATGTGACAGTGGCCCTTGTCTGCACATTCAACCTTTTGTGGTAACAGGGTGACAATGTCATCCCACCCACAATGCACCATATGTTACCACTACCTAACCTGAAGTTACTGTTTCAGGTTCCTGGTTACTTTCATCTAATTGTACCTTGTAAATGTGTTTGCTTTGTTGGCCCAAGATTTTTCAGGGCTATGAATAATGGAGCTCTGTTCTCATGATCTATATGTAACTTTAGGCTCAATGGTAAAGCAGCCAGGAAAATGATATTTCTGTCCCAATTATATGATCAGAATATTTTTAAAAATGGTACTGAATTAACCTGTTTGTCCTCCTTACATCTTACATTTGACAAGATTAATTGAGGAGATTAACTGAATTATCGTTTTCGTGCTCTAACTCAAGAGGGTTTTCATTGGATTGATGGATATATTAACTCAACGAGTCTAAATAAAGTATCGCACAAAGCGGGAAGCACCAGTGAAAGCTGCTAACTCGAAGTTTCAAGAGTGAAAAGTGATAAAATGAATGGATTGTAAAATATTCAAATTTCGGAGACCAGTTAAAACAGGGAACGGATACGAATCAGTGAGAATATCCAAATTATCCCAATCAACTCTTTGCGCCCTTTTTGACATCTAAAGCTAGAAGGAATTTAATACAGAATTCCCCATTAATACACTAACATGTGAAGGTCCTCTTTTTTTTTTCCATCAAAAGATAAGTACTACTGTGTACTAGGGTATTAGAATTGTGTGCACGACAATAATTTGTGAAAGCCACACATTGGGAGAGAAAAGATACTATACCAAAAAAAGAATTCTGGCTACGATCCCATAATAATTAAAATAATATCCAATAATATATATTATATTTAATATTTTATGATAAATTTTAAGATGTCCAAAGAACAATCCTTCATCCGTTTCATAATAATTAAAATATTGCTTAATAATATATATTATATTTAATATTTTATGAAATTTATAAAAAAAATATTGTTTGTTCGTTTCGTAAATCATACTTAATTATCATCATTTTTTATTTTTTTAACACGTACGTGAGCAAGAAATACAACCTGTTTTTGAGATGTAAAAAGAGTACATAAAAAAAACGTATCTCAACGGTTGTAGTCTCTGCCGCAAAGCCTCTTTAAATGTGGATAAATCACAGTGACAGGTGGTAACAAATGAAACACCACCGAGTGTGGAGAAATCACATTGATCAGATCAATGGATTTTCTATACATTCGATGGGATTAGTTGTAGCCAATTGATTATAACCGTTGTAATCTCGATATACTGTGAAGAATATAATGTTATGTATATAGTATCATCACTATTATAAAAAACAAAGAGATAATCTCTTAATATCCATTACAAAGAATGACCAAAGTAGTTAATTTAAACCTAATGAAGAAAAATTAATTATGAAAAAACGTTTAAAGGACCCACACAAATAAAGGAAAAACTACTCAGCATACAAATTCCAATCAGAGAATTTTTTTTTTTTTTGATATTGTGTATTTGATTGATGAATTTTGGGATTAATAAGTTAATCATATAAAACCCAGAGATAATTATCATAAATAAACCAATCAACAAAAAATATCCTAAGAAAATAAAAATACACAAAGGAGTATATTTAACCCTTCGATTGGATGCTAATCAAACTCATACAGGCGTCACGATCCTTGACGGTATCCAATTACGAATCAAATATCAACATAAAGCAAAGCAGGAACAGCTAAATGAAAGTTAGCCATCATTTTTAATCATACTTGTATACTTATCAGATGGATAACGAAAAGAGACGTCTTAGTCCTGACAACTTCTTCGTATTCGAATCAATTATAAGTAGCCTAAAGAGACCCTGCCCGAAAATAGACGGCGCTTTAGATATACTAGTATGAAGTATATCCAAGACGAACAAAGCTCGTTGTCAATTGGAAAAGACGTTGGAGACATCAAAACCATATCACAGAGCTAAAGATGCTAATAGGACAAGAACTTATCAAAGCAATAACATTAGTTCATTGCTCATGTGACATCAGTCGTGTCTCTGATCGAAAAATAATTACTTTCATCAAAATTGATCTCGATAAACTAATACTACCAAACAATGGTCAACGAACGATAGGAGAGCTCGGATGAGCTATGTTACCCGGGCCTCCATCACGGTGGAACGCACTTGCATAAAAGTCGTGACCCCATCAAAAAGGCTTTGATATCCGAGTGCAATCCTATCTTAATTATTGCACTTGCGAAAATTTCTAGATCTTACCTAAAATTTTCTAGGTCATTTGGGGGAGCTTCTCACCCCACTTGCAGTGCTTAACCCTTCAATCAAGAGATCAGGGATCCAATCCTGATTATGGTTAATTATCAATGTGAGGTTTTCGGTGAGGTCTTTGATCTCGTTTAACATTGTTAGTCAGAAAATCGACGCTCGGCTAACCAGATTAATCTTCGGATTAAGAAGAAAAACTATCAGGTTATGTGTTTAATATACTGCTTGAATGTCTATGTGTTTTTAGTAAAACTGATCGGTATTTTACTAGCACCACCAAGAAATAAATTAGGAAAACTTATGCTTCTGGATTATCCTAAAAGAAAATGAATGCTTCAAAACCCAAAGAATTAAACCCTTATACAGGAACTCGATATAAGTCAAACTGTTTTATTCTTTTAGAGATGGAGAGAGAATAGTCCGATCATAAAAGAGAAAGAGGGAAGGAGAGACAACAAAAAGGGTAAAACTATAGAACAAACTACAACGAGGAGGCAACTGTGCCAGGAAAAGGTGCCCTTTACCGCCTCCATACTAATGGCTCCATGGCAGTACAGTCTCATCTATTGGGTAAACCAAATCCATTACAGAAGAAATACTACCAGTATATATTACTTATCCCCAACTTCTATCAGGTTGCCAAAATAAGATTATGCATCGATTGCGTTATTATAGCAGGAGCGATCAGTACGGAGTGTTAGTTTCCCATATCTGGAGATAAGATGATGGTTTATAAGATGGATTTCAAGTCTAATTATCAACTTGCGTTATAAATCCATGCCGGCCGTTGATGACAAGACAAGCCTTGGGCTTACTGGTGTTTCACTTTGGCCGAGTCCTAACAATCAGATCCATATATCTAACAGAATATGCGGATATAACCGTTAATTATGTTAAAAATATGAGTGTAATCACAAAAAGCTTAAAGCATGAGACATCTGATTGAAAAGCTAGAGCTCCTACGATTTCGAATTCCTAAGGTAAATCAAGTTTCTGAGTACTGACAAATTTATCCTTATTTTAATAACAATGATAAACTCTCAGGGATGATTGTTCAAACCATATAAATTTCGTTTTCATTTGACATTAACCCATTGACAATAATCTCACGTCACTCTCTCCCTAACACAACGTTATAATCTTCTGAAAAGAAAGAATAACACCAATTGAGTGGAATACAATTATTTAAATCCTGATATGTGATACTTTGGCCTATTTGCTTTATACCAGACTATGATGCTGAATTATCTAATTAAAGAGAACAACAGCAACTTGGCTCGAAAGTAACACAATATGAGAAGATTAGGTAGATTTCACTTTCACCTAATCTCAAGTTGCAGAGCTATTCTACCTGGACAAACCTGATAATTCAAAACATATGTACCATGGATTTTGTCAGAGATAGTTTGGCTGATACTTCCAAGACACTTTGCATTAACGGTCCAGTTGCATTTGCATCCCAGAAGTTCACATGCATTAAACTTACAGATCATGTGCACCACAATGTACCAGCATACTAACCCCGAACCATCTAAACAACCCCCGACATATCTATCGTGTTTACTGTTTTTCAGAACTATGCATATCACCATCAACAACCCACATAATCCCGTCCATTGTCAGGTCTTTCATAACTACATGTTAGAGATACTAAATCCGCATCGAAGTTTGGATAAAGTTTGTAGCAACATAAACAAATCATGAGCCTCTCCTCCTATTACCAATTGATTTTAGGAGTAAACATCATGTTTCTATATAGTAGCAGAGTCAGCCCACACGTGCTCCACGTCATCCGATTATTAGTCCACACATTCAAGTGAGGAGGCGTGCTAGAGGTACTAAAACCCTTATAAATAATTTTAGGAGTGAAACTCATATTTCTACATTATATAATAAGACTAAATTTGAGTGTCACTAGTAGAAGCCAAAAGAACACTGTCACAGAATAACCGATAGGGCTGGTTACAGCACTCGGAATGTCTTTGTGAGGACGTGATATCTCTAATTTTTTTACGCTCATCTACACAACAGTGTGACAAAAGTTTTTTCTCAAGCATGCACAACAAGTTAATAATTAGAATAGGCGTTAGTACTCTCGTGCATCTAGTTTGCAGCAGCGCGACAGATCTAACAACATACCTTAAGTACACGGTCTCCTGATCAAACCAGGAGTTGACAATGGTTTTTGTGATGCTTCTAACATAACCTTACTCATCTGACGAGGACGAGATGCGTATTGTACTGAAACATTGATTTTCATACATGGCACTTAAACTCCCGCATTCACTAGATTGTTGCAACTTGTGTAGCCAGACAATATAATTGCTTTACAACAACCAGAAAGTTTGATCAATCAATTTTGTCTCCCTAGATAGATTCTTCAATGTAACCTATAATATTGGTTCGAGTTATTCGAGTAAATAATGCAAAGTTATTCAAGAGAGGGTCCAGACCAAAATTAATTCACACAGATCTCAAGTCCCTTTTCGTTTTCGTCCTTTGGGCCTCCTAAGCTATTGTCTCATCCTAGTGTCCAAGGTATTTTTGTTGCTTATGTTCCTGTAAATGATAATACTCACTTTTCCTTTTCATTTATAGTCCCTGGGAAAACCCTTATAGTTCATGAGATATTTCTAAGTCTTTTAGAGGCCCTAAGTTGGGTTGTTCTCGTTGTTGTTACATAGGTTCTATGCTTGATACGAAATCAGGTTGGCAAATTCCGACAATTTGGTCAAAGTTTTTATCATCAGTTCAGGATTTTGACGAGAGGAGCTCACAGAAAGAAAGAAAAGATTTGAACTAAGACTGCAGCATAACATGCACACCAGGAATAGGATTATGGCCGCAGAACATCATCTATCAAGTGGGACATTTCACTTGAGAGCACTAGTCATCACAGATTCAATCAAGCATCATATGCATGCTAAATTATTGTTCCATGGATTTGCCTATGCACATGGCACAGGAAACCGATAGACAATAAGCATGTGATATCTTTTTCAGGAAACCTAAAGTTTTTATACAACCTAAGCTATCGAAAATGTGCGAACCTCGAATATGCAGTCCGCAGGAAAGAAAGATCTCAACTAGAGTGAACATTGCGGTAAGTTGGGGGTGGTTGTAGAAAAGCCCGCTGCGGCTGGCTTTGAGATCTTTCAATTTCAGTTCATGATGTTCATGAAATATTTCTCTTCTACAGATTTTTCTCATCAGAACAAATATTTTTGATCTAACAACGTTTCTAAGCGTCTGCTGGAGTCCTTGAGATACAGAACACTCTTTCACGTAGAGGAGTAAGAGTCATCTTGTTAGAGATACACAGAAGATAAGAATCTTGGAATCAAAAGCATAGTATTGACAGTAGTGAGAACCATAGGAAAACCATCATAACCATAACTGTGTCACAAACACAACACAATAAAATAAGAGGGATGTTATCGACCGTCGCCAGTGCAATCTTTTTTACATATTCTCCTTCTCGGTCGTTGGATCAAGGTGTAGTTACCCACCAAGAAAGAAAGATGAGGCTCAAGGAAAATCAATGGTTGGATGTGGAGAGTTTCCACGACTTGTACGACAATGACTGTCGTTAATATTTCCCATGTAGAAATCTTAATCATATCAACCATCAATTCAATAACCAAGCGTAATTCAACTTCAGCAATACGAAAACGATCAAATCATCAAACCAAAAAGACCAAGCCTATCAAAACAACGGTAACCAAAAGCATCACAAACACACGTTAAAAGTGAAATCTCAATCAAGACATAAGAAATCGTGCAATCAATTTTATCAAAACAACTAAAAAAAACCTGTAATCAAAACGAGATTTGTGTTGATCCCATAGTGATAAGCGCAGACACAAACACAGAAAAGATAAGGGTTTCACGGCTGGTCACCAAGTCAAGCTCCATTGTCACTCATGGCCGCATGAGAGTTACTTGCAACGGCTAGTTTGATATCGCAACGGCTAGTGGGATCAAGATGTCATTTTCTTTTCTTTGTTTCTTTTTGGAAAAAAATATAATGAATCATACCCCTCTGTCCTAAAATTACAATCCATCGTAAAATATTAATAATAATTATATTTGTGTAATTTTAACCTAATATACATATTATGAAACGATCAAACAATACTCCCTTTGTCTCAAATTATTTGCAACTGTTTGATGAAAATAGTTTTTTAAGGTAATAGAATTTACCGTAACAACTAATAGAGGAATTAGTGAAATGTACTAACTATTTGATTAAAAACTTCCCAAAATATGAAATATATAATACTCCGTTCGTTTCATTTCAATTGTAACCTTTGTATATGTGGATTTTCTTTTGTTACGAATCATTTACGGAACGATCAAACGTCATTTCAATTACAACTTTTGTCATGAGACAATAATAATAGTTTTAAGTTGTATTCTTTAATTATGGACCATTGACGTAATTTTTACAATATCATTAAAATTTATACTCTTTCCGTTCAGCTTATACAAAATCATTTTGACTTTTTGCACGCGTGCAACAAAGATCAATGTAATTTTTTTTTTATAATTTTATCATGAAATATCAATAATTGTGTAAGTTACGTATTTCAATATAATACATATTTTGGGACGATCAAACGTAATTTGATATGAAAACAAGACTTATATTTATACGTATAAATAAAATAAAATACATGAATGATACAAAATATATGTATCAAAGAAAATAACAAATTTTTAAAATAAATATTAATTATTATTATTATTATTATATAATTATTACGTAAATTTAATGGAATTGAAAAGAATATTTGATAGTAAAAAAGGTGAACCATTCCAAATAAAAAAAATAAAAACAAAAACAAAGACCTGGAAGAAAAAATGGAAACCTCGACGGTCGAGGGTTTCCCAACACCCTCACCCCGACCAAAAACCCCTGAAACTGTCCACAACTCCATGAATGGCGACTACTCACTCTCACACCGACAAAACCCTCGAAGATTTTGCTGCCCATAACGTCACAGGCGAAAGCTTTTCTCGGTTACTCTTCGAAGGGTGCAAAAAAGGCGGCCCCGCATCCAGCTTATTCTCCGACATCGATTCGACTATCCTTGATTCTTTCCCTTGTAAAGTCTCTTTCTTTGAGAAGTTGGAGCCTCGAATTGAAATGGGTTCCTCTCAGAATTCCGATTCTAAGCGGAAATCCAGTTCCTCGAATTGTAGCGATTGTGGAAGCAAGGGATCTTCGAAGTCCGATGTGGGTGTTTGATTTGTTGTTGTTTGCGCTTTGTTGTGTGTGATTGGAGGCTGAATGTGATGATTGGATCTAATTTGGGTTTTTTTTTTTCCTACCGTTTTTGAAGAAGAGGAAGAATGCAGTGGCTCGAGTGGCTGCGGCGGAGGGGTCGGGTGGGGCGGTCGGGGCTCCGGTGGGAGAAGATGGGTCGAGTTGCGAGGAGAGGAAAGAGGAGACCTATGTTGGTGGTAATGGAAAACGGAGAAATGTATGTTATGTTGAGGCTTGAGTTTTCTAATTTAGAGGAATCCTATTCAAGTCCCTCGGTCCATTTGTACTATTTAAAATCAATGGATGCTCGGTCGATTTAAACTCTTTAAATCAATGGATGAGTGAGAGAGTTGAGAAATAATTGCTGAGAAGTTTCATTGGTGTTTCTTTTTAAACTTGTTGCAAATTGTTGTCTTGCCTTGCTTATTTGATTGTTTGTGATAACTTGGGATTTGGTCACATTGTAACGATGTAGGTGAGGAGGCGGGCGATCGGTGAAGGGGTGGCTGCATTGCATAGGTGTGTGTGTCCCAATAATGGCAAGGTACATTGCACTTCATTCTGAGTCTACAATTAGTGATCTCTGCCTGAGACAGGTTATGTGTTGGAAGAAGAAAGTAGAATGGTGCCAAACGTCTACAACTTTGGGTTATGTTTTTGTTTGAGCATTAGTAGAATGGCGTTTATGCAGCTTAAATGTTCTGACAGACTCTGATTTTGTGCTGAACCTCACTTGTTGAAAAGTGCTTGTGTATGATCATGTCTTGTCACTCGTTATATGACTTGGTTTATCACGTTGGCCAAATCTGCCTTGGAGAGTTAGTTGCTAGTAGTTGGCTTCAACCGACCCAGAAGACTGAGTTGCCTCTATTGTGGAAAAAACTGCAATATTGAAGCAAGGAGCTTGCTTTGACGATGATGTCTTAGACTCTTAGTGATGAACTCGAGCTAGAGGCATGCTAGCTTATGATTCTGTAGGCTTTCATCGTGTATGTACCTAAATATTGTTGTCGGTTTTTCATTTCGATGAGGGTAGAAAAAACAATAGCTGGGAGCGCTGGATTGTGGATAGATTACTTCTTTTTTATGGGTTGAATTACTTCCAGCATGGGCTGCTGGTTGGTGCTTTACTTGTGAGGCTTGTTGAGTTGGAGATTGATAATCGGATCTTGCCATTAATCAATCAGTGAATCTCTTGAAAAATTCAATTGCGGCAGATGTTTATATTTGCGGGTGTTCATGAGTTTTGTGTGTGCAAGGAGAATACAGTGTCCTCAGT
This sequence comes from Drosera capensis, assembly GCA_001925005.1. Taxonomy (NCBI): domain Eukaryota; kingdom Viridiplantae; phylum Streptophyta; class Magnoliopsida; order Caryophyllales; family Droseraceae; genus Drosera; species Drosera capensis. Next base: position 27,646 of record LIEC01001099.1, on the reverse strand, counting down.
AACGTGGAATGTCAACTTGCAACATTTTCATACCAGAATCTGTTAGTCCATTTGCAATCTTGGGTTACCTGTTACTGTAAGCTGGGAAAGAAATAGTAGTTTTTTTTGTGACTTCACTGAACAGTGGTTATGGAAACTAATCTTTCGCTACTGTTTGGATATTATAGACAGATGCAGCGACCGTGCTGCATGAAGCAAAAGGATACATTCGGTTCTTGCAAGAACAAGTAAAAGTCCTATGCTTCTTTTACTTGCAAAGCCAAATTCGGTCAGATTGCCATTCTTGTGTAAGTTGCTCCTTTTAGGCCCTTAAATCACAGACTCTTGCAATAGGTGCTATACACAGAAAATTTACCGAGCCTTGCTAAAGTTCTCTGGATCTTGTACTCATTTTGCATCCGTTGCTTTTTGAGTTAGATGAGGATGGTTATGGTTTAGTTTGAATGAATTAGTTGCTAGGAAATGATTTCTCCAATAATAGAATTTCGACATCAAGATAAGTTATACTTAAATCACAAAATTCCCTTCTCCAATCTAAATAACTATGGGAAAAATCTTCGCAAAAAAAGTTAATTTGTCTTGAAGATGAATTTTGTTGTTTGGAAAATCAACTCACCCAGTCATTCACCTGGCAATTACATTATCCTATTTGATTTTGCCAGGATGATGGACGAGAGCCACGAGACGAGTACACAGATTCACCGGGGGAAAATCTGAAGAGCAAGGGCTTGTGTTTGGTGCCGGTAGAGTGCATCACGACTCTTATCCAGAACTGAAGAGGCCATCCATCAATGCATCTGAGGTCTTGTTATTTCATGTTGATCCATACTCTGTAGCAGCAGCAGCAGTTAACCTGAGTCTTGTCCTGTAAATGGCTGGTGGAACAATTTCAACCCTGCAGCAGCAGCAGTTAACCTCGGGAAAAAATTGTGCAGTATAAGAAGCTAAACTTTAGGAAATGAGTTGCAGTTTTTGCCTCCCAACTTTTTTTTGATGTGTTGGGACGTATGGGTATGTGAGCAGTGAAATATCTTAGAATGTGATTCGATGTGTGAAATCTCTCGGACCTCTCTTGTAGATTCGTACAAAGTTCCTCTTCGACCCTAAATGAGCAAGAGCTTTTGACATCGAGTCCAATCTTCTGTCGCTCTAATTTCACCGAAGCAATATCTTTCTCGTATTATCTTTTCGGAATTTGTATCTCATACTTGTAGTCCATGAGATCATTAAGAGGCGTTTGTCATCGCTTATTCTTCATGGTGTCACGAGTTGTTGAATTCAAGTCTAGAGATCTAGTCATTTGCTTGCATTGCGTGAGGAGCAATTTTTTCACCACCTCAAGGTGACCGCAGTCTGCATTCTCTATGGTTTTATCCTTTGACAAATTAGAGTAATTCCATTAAAGCCAAAATTCATGACTCATCATCGTTTAACACAGAAAATGAAGACAAGGAGGAATGAAAATACGTGAGGAACAAAGGTTCTTGACCTGGTAAATTTCCTGAAGAATGCATGGGACTCTAGCCATTAACTTTGGACCGATTCCTGATGTATTTTTTCACTATTGTGATTGTTTGAACTTTGAACTCACCACATAGTCTCTTTGTTTTTTCGTAAAATGAGATAAATCTGCTAACATGTCGTGCTCACCACATGCTCATGTTTAGCATTTGATTTATGTATCTAATTCTTCTCAGTAGCACATACTAATAGCTGCTTTGGTTTGACCAGGACAGCATATTGTGAATGGATCATAAAGGAACTACTGTACCAACACCGTGTTTTTTTTTTTTTTTTTTTTTCTGAGTCTAACACTAACATTACCAACCCAATTTCAAGCCTTGAACGAGATCAATATTCAAGAATTAGACCCATTAATTTTTTTCTCAAGAACAAAAAGCAAGAGAAGCGATCCAACATCGAGACTTGACTTTCCTGGTTCAAACAGTATATAATTGACTACCTTTGAATTCTTCCTCATTAACATCCTCGGATTATAACTTTTTCAAGGTCAAATATCGGTATCATACCGCCACTCAATGTATATATATAGGCACCATTGTTGCTGTCTGAAATCAATCAAACACAAATCCTTTAAACTTCGAGGAGAGAACTTTGTGCAGAACTTCAGGATCTAAAAAAAATGGGGCGACATGTAAACTTCGTTTTCCTCATGATCATTTTCGTGATCTTCTTCATCTTCTGCTCCGTGAAAGTGGAAGGCTTAAGGCCTCTCGAGGAAAAGCCTGTCAACGATCGCTACTCGATCTTAAAACTCATCTTCAGTCGAGCTCACAGCGGACCAAGCTCTGGCGGGGCAGGTCACTAAACCATGGCATGATGCACGAATGATCAAGGTCACGGTTTAATTGATACCTTTAATTTGAAAATTTTCTTTATTCTTTGAGCGTGTTCAGGAGTTCTCAAGAGTATTGTGTAGTTCTTCGCAATTTTATAATCCTTGTAAAGTCGCTATTGTTATGTTAGGCTATGCGCTTCTGAATCCAGAAATGAGTACTGATTAGTACTTTCTTACAAATGACAGATTGCATAGTCCATTGTCAATCTATTCGCTCCAACGGCCAGAGTATTACTTCTTTTGACGATCAAACATAGGTGTGCAAGTGACACGTGTTAGCTAAATTTGGAGTCCGGCTAGAACGAAGCCCAATCCAAGAAGGCCCAAAGCTAGCCCATGTTTTGGATTCTTCTCTACAATTTTTCAACATACTATAACCTTGTAAATATATAGAACATTGTAGAGAATTCTAGAGAGTTCTTGTAAACCCTAAGAGAAAAAGAGTCTAGATCACGGGGTCTAGATCTTTCCACAAATGTGTATATAAAAAAGATGTTGCCTCATTTGCCAAATCACACACGAACAATACAAACATACAAGCATCCAAGTTTCAGTTTCTCCAAACATCTATTGTCTCATCTTTAAAGGTTGAGCCATCTTGAAAACATTAAGCCTTGATCAAACATAAGTGTAGATTTTTTACCGTATCCAAGGACAATTATATAAGACAAACCATAAAATAACTATGGTCCAACAATCAAACACTGGTAGGCATGTAACGGAAAAACCAAGGCCCAAAAACGAAACACTGGTATATTTGTGAAAACAAATTGAACAAATAAATGGGCAAGGGCCGCGCGGACGCAGGCCCCCACTAGCACAAATTATGACGTACATTCTCCCACTTGGGAAGATGTTAAGCTGGTGCGTCTCCTAAGTGCAATAGAGACCACCGGCCTTGGCCATAGGCCTTCTTGATCGCCTATTGACCCCGTCCAGGTAAGTATGGAACTCGAAGCTGGAATCTCTGTTTTTGTATCTGTGCCTTCGATTTCTTCTTACAGGTTCATCGATGTGGGTACAAGTTATCCCCTGCCAAGCGTCTTTCACAACACCACTACTACATATCCTACACACCACTACTGCATTCTCAGAAAAATTCTTGTTAAATTCTTCGATCAAATTGCAAATACGAGGACTACCGGGATCTTCCACTTTACTCTTCCTTTGGGACGCCTTCTCCAATTTCCTTCCCATTGGTCTTTTACCCCTTGGAGACTCGACACTACCTCTTGTATCGCCACTTTTACCTGCTTATTCTTCTGTTTTTTCATGTTCAGATTCTAAAGATGCTAATGTATTCCCACCCCATGGTAAGTCACTCAACCAACTATTCCAAGAAGAGAAAATGTCAATAGATCAAAACCTATTGAGTACGAAGCTACTGTCTGATAGTGAACCCGTCAACGAAAGAAGATTACGTACTATTCGGTTGATTAAAAAAAAATCCTTTGGGTTAAAAAAAAAAAAAAAAAGATGCTAGTGTATTGAGTTCCTGGGTAGGAGTATAAGAGACCGAATCCCTCATTGTAGTTGAATTCTTTGGCCTTGTGCTGGTGTTTGACAGTTGTTGCCACTTGATACTCTTTTTCAAGATCGCCCAACGATGATAAAAGTTGAAATGTTTTTTCTCAATTTTCAAGTACAGAAATTTTACTTGCGTAACCTGCAAAAAGGAAATTTTAGATTTCCATATTAGAAACCAATGAGAATATAGTCAAGATGTTGAAAACGTAGATATTAACCTTATCAGCTTCGGTCATCCCGCTGTTGGGGGCATTTTCAATCAGTGTTAAAAATTGCAACATTTCATGATCATGTCCCAACGTGATTAGATAGAAACTTGAGATCTTGCATCGTCCGAAGTAGATTGGATATAATTTTGAAATATTCGATTCCAAAAATAGAAACTTATAGGATCTTGAGTAACACATAAATAAGCCTCACATATTGTTATGTCTTGTTTCGACATGAATGATTTTCCCCTCTTTGATCTCCGTTGATTTTCCTCCATGACTATGATCTCAGCAATTCCAAAAAAGAAGGAAACTCATCGCACCAATACAGTAGCGACAGAAAAATAGCAGTGACAACAAAATAGAAGCTTAACTAAACAGCAAGACATTGAACAAATGACAAAAAGAACTTCAACAACAAATCCAAAAGAGCATCATGGCACATTTTAGAAACAATTCTGTTCAAAATCAGAGCATGACAACAACAGCAACATAGGCACATCTCAAAAAGATATTAAACTTGAACCATAATTATCCACAATTATTTGAAAATCTGGTATCCATTATCAAATAAACCTCCAGATAGATAGTGCAATGCCTCACCAAATACTCTACATTAATACTTTGATAAAATTTATAAATAAATAGCAAGTCATAAACAGATTAAATGCTTATGCCAATGGTCCAATCATAGTTCAAAACTTCACATGATTTACAATACAACATTGTACAAGAATATCGACTGATAATTGACTGATAATTGAGAGCTCCTCCCATACTTCATAACCTCAAAAATAATAAACAAGAACTATGAGAAGAGTATGCAACATTCTCTTTGCCTGGAAACTGTAAACAACCCATTCCCCCATAACTCAAATCAAACCCACAATCAAACACCATTACAAAAATTGAAACATATCCAGATGAAAAAAGAACCGAAATTGACAAAAAAAAGATAAGAAGGGTCATCACGATTTCTCTTTCAAAATCCTAAAACTCTATCAAATTTAGTATATAAAAAAAAAAGGAGTTTAAATCAGAGATGGGATACGATGCGAGAATTCCGGATAAAAAAAGGTGAGAAATTTGTGATGGGATGAATGTGAAGAGTTTTCTGGATCAATTGAAATGACAAGAAAATTGAGCCTCACCTCGACTCGACCAGAATGACAGAGTAAGGAACAAGACGAGCCACTTCGCGATCAACAACAGCACCAACATAGCACCTTCAACAGAGGAGGAGGATAGGAAGTCAAGCTGTCGCCGTATCAAAGCCGTATACCGGAGTCATTGCCCATATGGATGGGTTATGGAGGAGCCGATGACTTGGCTGATTTGAGGGATTTTCAGCGCACACTAAAGGAATTGCGCTGCAAGCCAGAGTTGCTTTATCTTGAGAACTATGGGCACATAGACTTTGTCTTGGGTACAAACGCAAAGGAAGATGTGTATGATCACATGCTACAGTTCTTTAGGTCGATGGGGGAAGTCAAGTAGTTATTGAGTGACCAAAAGGGAAATGTAAGCGACTCTTGAAGCGGGTAAACCATTCGTTCTTTCTACTTCTATACCATGTTTAGTCAATCTGAGCGTATGTCCATAAATCATTATTTGGATTCATTTCCTCGTTGATTGGAGTTTACGTGATTTTTGTGATCTTCTTGTCCACCAGATGAACGCTGGCGATTTGAGAGCTGGTTCCCTTACGGTTTCTGAAAGCATATTGGTTGTTAACAACGCACATGAGATGAAATTTTGAGTGTAACACATCCTACACGGCTTTCTAATGATCTATAAATCTTCTGCATCTGCTGTATATATGTTCTATGGGCAACTCTTGATGATGATTTTCATGGCATCTTCTGTAGCTTGTATGTTACCGTCAGTAAATTGTTCCATTGTCTTCTACTGCTGCTGTGGACCTATATGATATTGATGCATATATGGATTCCCACTAGAATGAAACTGACACTTATGGTTTATTGTCCATATCCCTTCTTGTGTCAACGCACAACCAATAACGAATGATGGGGTCTCGTGTGGAGTCTCTTTTAATGGAATATTTTCTCTGATTTGATGTGCATCTTGCTAGTGGCTAAGGCCATTTTGGCTTTCTTACTCGAGTCCTGAGACTTAAAACTTTTAGCTCTTACTTCTATGGCATAGTCGTTCAATTATTTGATCATTGATATATGTAAGAACCGGGTATTTTCTTGAAGGATAATATTAAAATACAAATAATATAATTGATTTAATTTTATCAGAACTGACGGAAGTGACGGGTTTAAGATGGGTATGAAGATCAGATGAGGCTATCCACAAAGTGTATATGGTCTTCATGTGTTACCCATGTTCCTGCGAAGGGGTTGGTGGACCCCTTATGGCTCACTGGGATGTTTTTTTTTTTTCCCCCAGTTTTTGTTTCCAATCTACTACGAGTGATTGGACCGATACCGGTACTGGGCAGGTGCCACATGTTATGAATCAGAGTTCGGTGTAACCAATAATCGTTTTTTGCTACTTCCCTCGTGGCCATGGCAATGAATCCTGACCACTTGGGGCCAGTAAAGTCGCGTTCAAGGACTCAATTCGCACTGATAGAGACCAACGTCCACTTGATTGGATTTGTAGGACATGTCTTGATTATGGTTATCAACTAATGTCTATCTTGAATGGTTAAAAAAACTAATGTCTATCTTGCACTCGTCATTCTTTTGGCAGTTCCTGAGTTGATGATAATAGTCGACCATCACAGAAGTAAATGCTGTAGCGACCATCATCGGGCCAGCGGTTGAGTGATGTTAATGGTGTAGCTACCATCACAGAAGTAAATAGTCGGGTCGTCGTGGAAGCAGAAGATTTGCGAGAAGCCAATTTTACGGGACTGGTCGGGAGAAAAGTCAACCAGTCCACATGATTTTTCGTATGTGTGCTGGAAGAAATTTCTTCTGCTTAATGAAATCCATACTACGATGTAGTAATAGGTCCATGTTTCGGTACATGCAAGAAGGAATATCTTGGGAGTCATCCCATATTATATGGTAAACCGTCCAGACTCAAATTCGTTAGGAGTTGTTTTGTGGTCATCTCATCCGTAATTGTAGGTTTAAAAAGTTATCTGATTTACGGGTTATCCTTCATTCTGAAATTATTACAATGTTTTGATTCTGCACACGTGTTAATGTAAAATTTGACATGCTTGTAATGACTATAAAACGTAGTTTTTTGTTATTGTAAATTTAACATGAACTATCAATGATTGTGTAAATTATGTATTTCAATTTAATACATACTGTTATACGATTAGACGAGTTGATATGAAAACGATACTTATTTTTATACGTATAGAATAATAAAAAATATATATCTATTGGAGTAATTGAAAAACGCAAAAAGAGTACTTGACGGGACAATGGAACATCCATCGGGATTTCATAGTAAAGAAGAAACAATCAAACCAATCTTCACCTTTATTTTGTAATGCTATTTGCTAGTAAAATAGAACATATTTTATTCCGAATTTTTTTGAAAACAGTTGTCCAAATTTTTTCGTGCCCTTTCCAGACCTGAAACCTGTCTATGTATGACGGTATATCCGGTGGAGGTAACTTGTGATTACTTACCCATCTTCTTTCTAGGACGCAATCCCAGTAATGTGACTGCCCACGGCGGTCGGCTTCTCAATCCGCTGCTTGTCTCCGGCAGCAGCCACCGTCTCCACGCGCCTGCTCTTCACCTCTTCGACGAATGCCTCAAGATTCCTCACCGACGAGCCCCCATCAGCCACGGCAGCCTCTGCCTTCTTCTTCCATTCCATCGCGTTCTTCTTCATCTCCTCCGCCCTGGCTCCCACCGTGGCTACCCTCAGGCAATTGACTACCTCCTCCCTGGATATGATCCTCTCCTCTTGCTCCCCTCTGCACATCCTCACCCCTGTCCTGAACACGTCCACCAGGAACTTGGCATCCGTCACTTGATCGCCCCACTGCGGGAACACCACCACTGGCACTCCCAGTGTCAGTGACTCCATGGTTGAGTTCCAGCCGCAGTGGGTGACGAAACACGCCACCGCAGGGTGCTTCAGCACCTGCTCCTGGGGGCTATATACGACCACTTTGCCTTTATCCCCTACCTTCTCCAGGAACCCCTCTGGTAGCGTGTGGGGTATTTGGCCGCCGCCAAAGTACAGCCCAGGAGGCCTCAACACCCATAGGAATGACACGCCCGCATCGAGGATCCCATGTGCGATCTCGTTTATCTGTTCTTGCCGGAGGAACACCACGGTCCCGAATGAGATGTAAACTACGGAGGATGCCGGCTTGGTGTCGAGCCAGGGGAGGCAATTCCCGTCGGCCTTCAGCATGTCCACGCTAAGGCTGACGGATCTCGGGTTCTTGAACAGCGGGCCTATGGACTTCACCGGACACAGCGTCGAGGTGAACTTGATGATCTCGCTCTCGAGCTCCTCGAAGGTGTCCATCAGGATGCAGAATGGCTTCGAGATGTATTTATACTGTCCCATGATCGCCCTCCTGAGATAGGGATACGGCGTCATTGGATGCATGAAGGACGGGATCTCGTCCCACCGGAGTACAGGCAATGTAGGGATATGGATGTCCCTAAAGGGATTTTCCTCGTCGGGGAAGTGGACGAGGCGGTGATAGTAATAGTAGTAGGATAAGAAGCAGGCGCAAGATTGTATCCACAGCATGGCGCTGGGCAAGCCCTGCTGATCAGCTACATCAGAGACCCAAGGTATGAAAGGGTTGTTGATGAGACACGACACTGGCATGCCTTGGGCAGCCAGGCGGCTCAGCATCGTGGGTAGGTACTTGCGTCCGGTTCTATCCAGCTGGAGAAGGTACTCGTCGAGGTCATTACGACGAGGATCATCTCCTTTTTCATACTCATCGTCCATGAACTCGAATCGGAGGAAACCATCCCCAACAGGGGTTAGATTGCCAGTGATGGTATCGCTTGACTTCCTCATTGCGGAACCGTAGTTTTCAGTGGTGGCAAAGGTGACGAGCAGGCCCTCGGCGGCGAGGCGCTTGCCTAGCCTCAGGAGTGGGTTTATGTGGCCTTGGCTAGGGAAGGAGATTAGGAGGACATGAACCAGCTGCTGAGTTGCTGATCCCATTGTTAGCGTATTCTTTTTTGCTTCCAAGGGTTGAGCTTTTGTAGATGGAATATGAGGATGATGAGTTGAAAGTTGAACTAGGGCAGGGGCTGGTTTTATAGTCAGAGGGTTGCTGTCAAAATTTGTGGTATCTGTTCTGATACCAAATGTGTGTTATCAAATATAGTGTCCTCGGTTGATAGTTTCTAACAGAAAGGTTGTAATGAGAGTAGTAGGATATTCATTTCTGACAAGTACATTCACCGGTAACATTGGTATGTCTATTTTGAGATGGGGAAGTATTGCTATTTGTTGTTGAATAGTAGTAGTACATCTCGTTGGGTAACAACTTATTCACATTCACACTCACCAGATGTTGTTTTTTCTACTTTTCAAAACCTTAGTACCAAGTTTTATCACAAAAAAAAAAAAAAAAAAAAAAAAAAAACTAGTACTAAGTTTTTTGGGGAAGAAATTTGTATAAAGCATAAAGTTGAGATTCTGGAAGCATATCCACTTTGATCACATCACGCTTATTAAACACAATAGAGATCATAATCATCGTGTGAGGCATGATTTGATAAAACAGTTTTTGTTGAAAAGTTCAAAAATCGATCAAAAAATATTGGGCATGAATTAGACTACAAAAATCACTGATAATTAAATTCAGGATGTCTAGTTTATTTTAAAAATTACTGTTCATTAATCGGATGTGTGTGCGTTGCGTTATAAGTAGTAAACCATCAAGGTGTCATCCTATTCCGTGTGCACATTCATCCATGTTTATTGAATAAACTGCTTATAATCGTGAATGATTATATAAATAACCTTAAATTTTTTAGAACGGTCTTTGAGTCTAGTTTAATTCAAAATTTACAAATTGGATTTGGAGTTTTATATTGAAAGATATGAAGAAAAGATTGATAAGATGCCAAACAGTGTGGTTTAACTCGATGATGAGAATAAAATTAATTAACTGAGAAGATTAAGAAAGATTTAAAATATGAAATATATTTTAGAAACCTTTGTATGTCTACTTTTAAGAAAAAATTAACCTCATATGATTTGGAGTTATGCGTAAAATATCTAGTTATCTAATTGGTTAAATAGAGTAAGTTCAAATGCAATTATCCATTACTTCGGAACTGATCATGACATGTAGTATAGCTCGGTAGAAAGGTTTATAAGTCTATTTTCTAATGATATAAACAAAGTATGATTTTGATGTTCCCGGTGAAAGTAATATGAATTTTTATAAAGGAAATACATTTATGTTGTAAAAGATAGCGTAGTGTCTGTTATGAACTGCACCTCTTCTTTTTATGATTGCATTTTGTTCTATTATGAACTGCAGCTTCAAGAATAAAAAAATACCAAAAAATGATGCACTTTACAATAGAATAAGATATAGTTCACAAAAAAAATGTAGTTTACAATAATTATGTTGGTTGCTGTTATAGTACCAATTATGCATCGTTTTTGTATAAAAGACGTAAACTTGTTTTTCTTTAGGAAAAGATGACATGATAACGATTATGATTTTTCATTATTAATTCAGGATAATCGTTCATTTGGTATCATTGTTTGGTGTTAGGATTGATGTTCATAGATTTTAGGTGAGAATATAAAACACTTATCCCTTTTTTTGAAAACCCGTTTGAGAACCTTTCTTTGTGTTCTGACAGGCATACGTTGTACTTGATTGATTGAGTTGAAACCAGCATTAATTGTTTTATTGTTTTTCGCATTCTAGTGACCCATATTTTTGTGAACCTTTCTATGATATTTGTTGCTTTTTGATATCTATCTGATATGACGTGTTTTGGTACCCACGTTATTTTCACCTCTGCTTGTCTTGAGTTATTTTTTTTTTTGTGTGCCAAAACAACTCAAGATGTTGTTGGTCAGCTAAAGTCCAAATGTTAGTCTGGCCTTTTAGGGAATAGCACCGTTGGGGTTTGACTCTAAAATGTCTCAACATGTGGTATTTATGTAAATGTATGATTGATTAAGGATATTCATATTGTTTGAGTTTTTTTAGATGGACATGATAATTATTTTTACATTCAGTCTGACTGAATATAGGCTTTAGAGCCGACATCGTTGTGTATTTCGTGTATGGGTCTTTTGTGTGAGGTATTGATTTTTTATTGGGGTTTTTGGGAGTATGCATGGTTGTCGCATCTTTTATCCGAGTTGATTATTCTTATTGATTTGCAAAATACTCCTCATTTGACCTTTATTGTTTTTAAATTATAATCATTCCTTTCTTTTATATGAATGTCATTTGTTATCGAGTGTGCTAAATTTCATAAGATTAGCTTGGACGATAGCTTCACAACATTAGCTTGGACATCGTGGAACTTTTGATAGCGGATCTCATAGGACGTTAATCGCATGCATTTTTCATTGGATTGCCATTTAAGTTTATTATATATTATAGGACATATTTAAAACAATTTGAAGACAATTGTAATTTCATTTTTATGGATTTTCATTATATTTTTAAGTTTTTATAAGATTGACGTGAATTACAGTATAGTGGTCAGATGCAGTTACAGTATAGAAGGTGCTTCAATTTTTGGAGATCACGAGTAAGGATATGGTCTTGCATAATAGACAAAGACTTAGACTAATATCATGTGCATATTGTAAAATGCACGTACTAAGCCATCATAATTTCATATCGCAAATTTTATGGACACTTATATTGTTTATTTATTTTATTTTTATTTTTTTTTTTGAGAAAATGAACACTCCTATTAATTAAAACGAAAACAGGTGATAAATTTCCAAGCGAAGTTTCCAAATAGTGTTAATCACTCGATCTAAAACATGATGGCAGAATCACAGACAAAAAATAAAGCGTACTAGGCACTAGGCCATAGTATATCGTTGAAATACAGCAAAACGATGAATCATTTTGTGATACGAAAAATGATGATTCGTCTTTTGATTTAATGCCGTAGTTTTTGTACTTGGATACAAAAATGACAACATAAAACCCACCAAGATGTCACTCTCCAAAGCGTACTTTATCGAAAGGAAAATCGAGCTTTCTTGAAAGGTACACATCTCGTAAGTTGAGAGAAATGCCCATCCTGGAGATAACTCATCAAGTGACTTATCACCTACATGTGATGACAAATGACTCCTTCGTCACTTAAACTTTGGCAACACTTTCAAGAATATTATTCAACATATTTTAAATGAATTTTATTTTTATATTTAATTATTTCGTGATCTTCATCATAAGAAGTACATTTCCTTTATTTCAAAATAAAATAATAATTTATTATTAAATCCATTTGATCTGATAATGGAAGTAATATTCCGTCGATTTCAAAAATTGTAATTAATTGATTTGACATAATAATTTATATATATATATTATTTTTTATTGTATAAATTAATTTGTCTTTTAATTTGTGTGAGTGAAAAAAAATAAAAATAATGTGATGGATTGATTTGATATAACAAAGGATTTAAGAATTGTGCATCTCGACATAGCGTTTATCAAGAGATAAAATAATCATTCAGATTAAACAAATTGAGATGAAAGAGTGAGATTAAATTATCTTGTTTTAATTTTATCCATTTATCTATATAATTAAATTTTAATCGTTGGATCACCCTTTGAAACACGGTTATATCAAAACACACATTTCATTTTCTCTAAAATAAATAATAATGATGTTTTTATATTTTTATGAGAAAAATATTTTCAATTTGGTTGAAACATGCTGTAATTCTTCTGAAAAAGAATAGTAATAAATTGAAGAAAACAAAACGAGGAAAAGAAGAAAACAAAACATGAAACAAAACAAGTGTATTTTGTTGCTTGGTTAATGGAAGCTAAACCAGAGAAAACTGCTTCAGGTTTTCACGGAGTTTCACCACACTCGAACGTCGCCGCCGTCGCCGACCACCAACGCATTCACCGTATCCTGTGCCGATTATCAGAATCAATTCTCTGAGATTTCAGAGTCTATTGTTTCAATTCTACCAGTTTCTCGCTTCGCCTCGCTGCTTGTTGAACGTCTTTGAACTCTGACAGGTTCGATTTCTGCGCTCCCTCAATCTTCCATTATTTCAATTATTCTCCATTTCGCCCTTCATTTTCTTTAAAATATGTCGATTTTGGGTGTTGGGTTTCTGCCAATTTCACTTAGGTGTGCCCAATTCTTCATGACTTAAAAGATACAGTAAAATTTAGTTGGATTGAATAGGACCAGTGTGCTCTGTCAAAATGGCGATTTGATTTGATGGGTTCCGTCAAAATCTCAAATTTTTAGAAGGGTTAGTTTTCTTTTGGGGAGTTATAGTCAGAATTTTTCATAGGGCATGTTTTCTTCGTTCTGGGGTTGTTGGAAAAATTAGGAGTTACGCTTGCTGTAGTGTGTTAACTCGTCCATATGGGTCGTGTACTATATGCTTGGATTTATTACTGTATTAGGGTTGTCATATCAACATTTTGTCCGATGGGACTATGCTAAGTTTGCCAATTGTATAAGGTTGGTGAGTGTCTTATTCGTTTTTAATTTGAATGTAGCATTGTATAAGGTTGGTGAGTGTCGAGGTCCCAAACCACATGGCCACCGGAAGAGTTGTTTACTTGCTCACCAGTGAGAAGTCTTTTGGTTCCAGACGGATTATTCAGGGCAAACTATCATCAAGGTTTCATCTTAAATTCGAGAAAGTTAAAATTTATCTTGACATGCACATTGTCAAAATGTTATGAACCTAATTGCACCTAGGTAGTAAAATATTTCTTTTTTGGTAGCGAGGGGGTGGTAAAATGTGTCTAGGATTTTAATATTTGGGTGTTTAGTAGGCTTGGTTTATTTTTTTTCAGCTTTATGGAGTCATATTTTTCGAGTACGTAGAAAGTGTTTCATTTCATTCAATTTTTTTGTTAGCAGTTCCGACATGTATGATGGCAGGTGATTCTTGTGACGGAGTTATCAGGCTCCATTCTCGTTGCCATATCCTTCTACGGTCTCAGTTTACATGGATTGACTCCTAAGAACTTTCAGCAGGAACTGAGGATACTAGGATAGTAAGCTTGAGGTCGAATTCTATTGAAAAATAAAAAGGCTCGTCGAATGCCACTCTCGACTCCTAGACGTGCGAGACATAATGGGAACAGATTTGTACATGTTTAGCTTGAATTCGAATTCGAATTCGAATTCTTCAGTGTAAATCATGATTGTTTGATGGTTTATGGTCTCTATGCTTCTCTTAAGCTGATGTCCTTGTTGTTGGTGAATTCTTGATATATGTGATTCTATGGGTTTTCAGCTGCTCGATGGATTGGGCATATGTTCATAGAACGTGGGAGAAGTGGGCTTCGAACAATGTTGGTACATCCGGTGAGCTTGGTCAACGGCACTTGTGTTTCGATTCGTACTTTCTCCTACTTGGTTGAAGATGATGATGAGTAATTCTTTCTCCATTTTCTGCTTGAAGGTCAGCCACTAAAAGCCGCTTTACTTATTAACTATGATCCCACTGGACCTTCGCGGCTCTTATCCACCATGTAAGATATCTTATTTATCCATGATTTTCTACTTAAGTAGTGTCCAAGTACTTTAATACGGCAAGAAAATGACAAGGGAGACATGTGCGGGTATCAGGTTATGAACTGATGCTCGGGATTGTAATTGAATGTGGCTGGAGATTGTACTCATTTGTATGAGTTCTTCTGTTTCAATCTCTCTGTTTTTAAATTTTGATTGATTTAGACTTTTTAATCGCTTGCAGTTTAGAGGAAGAAGGGATCAAAGCAGATCCTATCGAAATTAGTCAATTTGTTAACTATGTGAAATGCAACAAGATGCAAAAGGAGACCTTCTTCATTGCACCAAATGAATGTAAGCCCTCTTAAACTGTGTTTGTGAGGAAGTGGATTTTCTGTCACCAATAGTTTCTACTACGGTTGCTCGATCTGAATCCATGCTGATTGATATGCACCTCCAGTCTTCTCATATCTCCCTCGTAATTATAAATGAGCATCATCCTCGACCTTGTCCGCATTATCGACTTTACATGAGTGACTTGCACAGGTCAAGCTTTTCTTGAAGTGCAAGAACTTATCATGCTTGACCACCATAATTACTTACGAAAATGATGAATCTAACATCATTGAGCATTCTTGTGTGCATCCCTCCCTTCCCTGCAACACAATGCCACTATCCTAGTATCCCTATGGCTTATATCACCCATTTGGTTCGATGTGTTCCACAGACATAGTGACATCCATCCACGAGAATTGGTTCCATGGAAGGTGCATAAGCACATCAAGCCCGACTGGTGAAGGTGCTATAATGATGCAAACGGCAGCATTCCTTTTGCTTGCACTGTAAGAATCTATCTTCTTTCTTCCTCTTTTGGTCATATTAGCGGATGGTGTGAACTCTGTCGGAACACCAGAATATGATTCCTTTTCTTATTAAAACTATCTATTTCACGGGCTGATCACTGATGTGCAATAATCCTTTGCAGATACAACGGCTCGATCGGATCAGCATCTGGTGCTGTCGCAGCTGCTGATCAACTTGTGCTTCAGTTGGGTAGAAAAAACCTATAAAGGTTTTGGAATGTTGTGTCCTATCTTTGTCGCGCTGTGAATGGCTGCTCCTTTTGTGAGAGTTGTTGAATTCTCTCAAAAGATTTCAGCAATGTTAGTAATAGCTCAGCACATGCTTATGTTTTGAAAGTGTTCTGTGTTCAAGTGACACATCTTTTGGTATGACATGTTCTCGATTCTGTTGCATCTCGAAAGTGTGAAATCGACATCGATCTTTAACATATATATATTTTATATTATTTTATATACATGAATATAAGTTTCGTTTTCATATTAAATCACGTCTCATCGTTATGTAACATGTATTATGTTGAAGTATGTAATTCACACCATGGTTATAATAAAAAAAATTTACAAAAAAATATTTTTAAGCAGTTAGTGTCAAGCTTTAGGTCAAAATGTATATTGTAATAATTTTGAGAAATATGTTGTTAGATATATTTATATTGTTGGATTTCTCTAACAAGTAACAACACGCAAGCTAATGCTTTCAAAGGTGATTTTTTTTTTTTTTAGAGCAAGGATTATCATCTCAACAAGAGAGTATCATATATGCACGTGATCATATTCACAACCCCAAATCGAACCCCAAACCCTCACCACACTCACTTCGCCGATCGCCGCCGCATTACCGCCGCCGCGATCTACCACATCTCCGATCTCATCCATCTCCAAGTATCACGATCGGCGACAAATTAGGCTTTTCGCTCACTCGATCCCATCAAACTCGCATTGCGTCGATCGTTAAACGAAATCAGATCCGCCATGGTTGATTCTCACACATCTCGTCGAGTCTCGGTTCATCAAGCTCTAGGCGGCGGCTCCGGTTATCTCTCTATCTCTGATTCACATTTTGATATTTTTTTTGTTGATTTGTGGTCGATTAGGGTTTTATTGATCAAGTTAGATCGATGAATTCGAAGCATTAAAAGTTTGGATTGCGTGGTTGAAGTTGATTTAATGGCTGATTGATGATGTGATGCTTGAATTGTAGTAGATGGAATTGGATTATGGGAGCGGATATGATTTTGAGGCTTCTGATTTTAGGTTTTGAATTTGTTGTTTCATGTGATTGACAGTGGCGGATTTGCTGTTGTGGAGGAAACGAGGTGGGAGCTTCGTTGTGTTGGTCGCTGCGACATGGTTCTGGTTCCTGTTCGAACGAGCTGGGTATAATGTGTTGACGTTTACAGCGAATGTGCTTCTGCTTCTTGTTGTCATCCTCTTCTTCTGGGCCAAATCCGCTGCTCTTCTCAATAGGTATAGCATAGTGCTTTATTTAGATTAGTTACCGTATGTTATGTTAGACTTGGTCAGCTTTAATGCCTATAAAATGTATATTAGATGTACAAGACTAATTGAGTAATTGACACTTCATATTGTTGATGTTATAGACCTCTTCCACCGATTCCTGATCTGGAGATATCGGAAGAGTTAGTGGAGAAGGCTGCAAATGAGATGAGAGTATGGGTTAATCATGTGTTGTCTATTGCTCGTGAGATTGCGATTGGTGGAAATTTGAGGGTTCTCTTTCAGGTGTGGTTGCCACATTTTCATATGCTTCTATGGTATTTTGTTAATGTTTTGTGGTTTCCGAGATGAGTTTAACAGTTCTTTTATGAACTTTACTTAGTGTTGTCTCAATAACAATGCTTATTTTTCATGTCATAGGTTGCAATAACATTGTGGTGGGTTTCCTATATCGGCAGTTTCTGTAATTTTCTCACATTTATCTATATAGGTCAGTTGTTCCTTCTCTATCGAGGTGCTTATTGGCTTTTCTTCCCTGATGTACTTTGAGGACTGCCCTTGATGAATTGGCCTGTTTACTTTACCTGTAGGTATTCTTGTTTCATTTTCGGTGCCTGTTCTGTATGAAAAGTTCCAGGGTGAGGTTGATGATAAGCTAAGCTTAGCCCTCAAAGTGATCCAAGTACAGTACAGAAGAGTTGACGAAAGTGTCTTGAGAAAGCTTCCAAGTTCTGTATATAGGACTAAGCAGAAGACTCAGTAGCATGAATGTAATCTCGCTATCTCCCTCTCCGTTGGATGAATATATTACTTCTGGAATCTTTACTTCAAGCCCTGAATTTATTATATTGCACAGTAATTTCTGCTTGAGGATTCTTTTGCCCCTGGCATCGTTGGATACTTGGATACAATATTATTGGATCTTTTTTTTTCTTACCATTGAAAATAATAAGTTTACGTACAAGTTATGGAGGGGATGGCTCAACAAAAGTACAATTTTATTGGATCTTAATATGCTCTTTTTGCTAAAACCACCAAATTCTCATTCATCATTACTTTATATATATGAGATGCTTCAGTTGATAATTGCCTTGTACTTATATCTCTAAATAGCTTCTTTGAGTTGTCATAACTTGTCTTGGTTCATTGTGCCTGCAGTCCTGATCATTTGTTGCTTATATTGATTTATGGTTCATTTTCTATCGCTCTCACATTGCAACATGTTTTGTTGGAAGGAAAGGCTTTTGGCTTTGCCAGTGTTGGAGACGAAACTCTTTTTGAGTTTATTATTTATGGATGTGTGCGTTGTTGGTCATGATTGCATTATGGTAGTGTTCAATAAAAGATCGGGGACGACCAGTATTGTAGTATAAGAGCAGTGAAACGATCATATGGTAATTTGTGCTATTTTCCTTGGAGATGGATGAATGGTCATCATGATCATATATCCATGATTTTGCATTTTTGCAGCAAACATGGTTGCTCACCATGTTTTGAATTTGTTTCCTCATTGTGTAATTAAGCAAGCAGAGCGCCGATAGTTGTAGGGAGGAGAACTCAGAACATTAAAGCATCCAAACATCCCCGATAACCATCCAATTTGTATTTGATCCTATGTGCATTGTAAGTGTTGTGAGGGTCAGTTATAAATGTTTATGAGTTTCATCTCCACTACTGGATTGTTATGTTACTGTCCTTTGTGATGTTACTCTTGCTCCTCTGTATCATCTCGTTTTCTGGTTTTCACTTCTATGGCTTTTGGAGGCCGATTTTAATATAAGGCTGAAGCATTTCATCGTTGATCTCATTTTATACATTATATCTAATCATTGTTCATTTCTATCTGCAGGTTTATGTATCAAGTTTCTTTTTCCCTCAGTGTGCTTGTGTAGTTGGATTTGGGTTAAATCTGCTTGTTCACTTTGGAAATTTGCACTGTGTTATCTTCCCATTGCGAAGGGGCTCCTACTGCTACTGAAGAAATGGCCCGCCATTTTCTTAGAAGCTCTCCGCATATCCGAAATATTAGCCAAATAGAGGTTGTGGATGCTGCAAGTTTACAGATACATTGTGGCAACTGCAGATGCTCGTATTTCGCACTTTTCTGTCTCTTTGATCTTAAATTTTACATATTGCGCTTTTGTAAGTCGATGTAGTTGGAGCCGTAGGTTATCAAGAGTGACATATTTACAGTTTGACCTGTTTCTTTTGTTCATGGTAGACAAAAGCTTGGGCCAACACCAGTGAACGGGGCAGATGATTTGGCTGCGTTAAGTAACATTACATTGCCCATGTATGATTAAGTAAACTTTGTCTGGAAATGTCAGAGGTTCTGACCTCAGTTCGACGAATCACCGTCGTGACAGATCCATGTTTCAACGTTAAGTCTGTTGTGCTAAACCATGTTGATAGGTAAGAAGAAAGTTCCGATATGTTTTCAGGGGCTGCACGTTTTCTCAACTACGATCTCTCCCTGAGATTTAATACCGGTCCGAACAAACATTCCGATTTCTGACAATAGGCCGAACAGTGGACTTAAAGGGGGGAAAAGTAGGTCTGGACGAGGCTGAATTTCTACTTCTTTGTCATAGGCAAGCACTTGCATTACAACCTCCCATCAGGATACAAGACAAGACAAAGGTGTTTATTAAATATATATTATTTTTTTCGTTTCATTCAAATTATAACATTATAATATTATTATATTATTCAATATGTATTTTGAATAGTTTCGTTTTTCGTCTTAACGATGTATAAAAATTATGACATTGGTTCATAGTTATAGTGTATAACTTAAATTATCATTAATGTTTTATAATAATTTTACATAAAACGATATATGATCGTCTAGCAAACGATTCATAACATGAATAATTTTATTATTAACATAGATCAAGGTTGCAATTTAAATAAGACGGAAAAGGTATCCGTTTTAACTTCATCGTAATCAGACCACATGGATTTCAAGCCTCTTTTGATAATACTTCCTTCGTCCCATAATATTAATATCGTTTGACTTTGTCACGTGGATTTATGTAGGTTGAATTTTTATAAAATTTGATAAATTAAAAATATTTTTTGAGTGATGATAGGATTTATTGTAAGAGTTAATGGAGTACATTGTAATAAATGATAATTATTTTGTTACTGAAAATATTCTTACTCCATCCACCCCAAATTATTATGTGTGTGTTATTTTTTATTATAAAGATTAATTTGTGCTTTGATTTGTGTGAGTGGAGGAGTGAGAAAAAAGGAATCCTAATTATAATGTTTTATTATAACGTTTGATCGTTTCGTAGCATCAGTTAAAGCTTATATCATCATACGTGTTTTGTAAAAAAATTATACTTTTTTGGGACGAAGAGAATAATAATTTAGTTGGGACATCCTAATTTAATAAATGCTGTAATTTTTTGGGTCACGAAAAAATCTTCTCATTTAGGAGAAGAAAAATTTGGACAAAATTTTCCGTGATTTTCTCCTCAAGTCTTCTCCTTTTTTCAGAATAAAAACTCACAAGCAGAAATTACTTATAGAAAATTATACAATTTCTTCTATTTTCTCCCTTATTTTCTTCTAAAACCAACTCACAAGCATGGTGTAGGTTTCGATTTTGTTCGAAAATCATTAACAATTTATCCAGCCTCAACCATCAACCATCAACCATCAACAAAGAATTGACCATTTATGATCTTATAAATTATAAATCTTAAACATCAACCATCATCAAACTTTCATAACAACCACCAACGATAAGTCCTCAACTTTTCCATTCAAATCTTCAAAATCCACTCTTTCTTCAAATTCAATTCTCCATCATTAAAAAATTCTCCTCATTAAAATTCAACTTTATTCACCAACTCCCAGATACATCATTCCAACAAACAATTTCCAGGGTCCACAAATCACGCATCTCCCCACTCCCGCCACTCACATCCTCCACCTCCTCAGATCCCCAACTCAATGGCCGCCGCCGCCTCACCCACCACCACCACCGCGTCCACTCCACGGGCCACCTTCACTCACCTCTCCGCCACGCGCCTCTCTCCTCACCCTCTCTTCCTCCGCCTCCACTCCACGCACCACCTCTCCTCCATCTCCCCCACGCGCCGCCTCTCCCTAACGGCCACGTCACCGCGATTCACAATCTCGGCGACTCTCTCCTCGAAACCAACGATACTCGTCTCCGAGAAACTCGGCGACGCGGGCCTCGACCTCCTAAAACTCCACGCCAACGTCGACTGCTCGTACAACCTCAGCCCCGAGGAACTGATCACCAAGATCTCGCTCTGCGACGCGCTGATCGTCCGAAGCGGGACGAAGGTGACGCGAGAGGTGTTCGAGTCTTCGGGTGGGAGGTTGAAGGTGGTGGGACGAGCGGGGGTGGGGATCGATAATGTGGATCTGGCGGCGGCGACGGAGCACGGATGTTTGGTTGTGAATGCGCCGACTGCGAACACAGTCGCCGCCGCGGAGCATGGGATCGCGTTGCTGGCGAGCATGGCAAGGAATGTTGCGCAGGCGGATGCGTCGGTGAAGAATGGTGAGGGTTTGATTGATGGATTATTATGAGTTTAGCATTTCGTCGAATAGATAGCTTCTGTGTGTTATCTGTTTTGAATTGAATTGAATTGAATGAGAATAGGAGATGGTTGTACGTTAGGATTAGGGTTTGATGTGAAGAAGCAGAGTCTTTTGAATGATTGATTTGATTCGCAGAGAATAGTTTACCCACATCAGCTAGGGCGAACACATAACAAGCAAACTGTATTTTTTTTTTTTTTTTGACAAAGTTTGGCAAACTGTATTATGTAGCAGGGATTGAGAATTTTGTTAAGTTACGTGTCACCAGATAATCTAGAGGGATTAGCATTAAAATCGAAATTCGAAGACTAATGGTGGATAAGAACTTCTATGGTCCCATATCACTTTGACTTATATGGTAAATAGGTGGTATGATAATCTTGAGCTCATTTTGGTAGATATGGTTGTAACTGGAGGGAAGAATTCGTGAAGATTAGTAATTTGGAACTTGATTACATTCATGCTGTTAGTTGCAATAGATGAATATATGAGAGCGGAAACATCTGAATGTATGTCTTATGGCGTTGCAATTTAAAATCTTGGAGCGATACTGGCTATTCTGCTCTTTTTTGCCTGTTCTTTCTTGCAAAAGTCTATGTCCCTGGTAGGAAAAGCTTTAAAACTATGCTTGCTTGGATGGTATTTCTCCTATTTAGCATGTAGGTCTATAGGTGTGGTCGTTCTTGGGAAATACTGAATTGTGAAATCATTTAAGAAGGGTAAATGGTACCTATTTTTTTTTTCCAATTTATGTAGGGGAATGGAAGCGGAGCAAATACGTAGGAGTCTCGCTTGTTGGGAAAACACTTGCCGTTCTGGGTTTTGGAAAAGTTGGATCAGAGGTGGCCAGGCGTGCCAAGGGTCTTGGCATGCATGTTATTGCTCATGACCCATATGCCCCAGCAGACCGTGCTCGTGCTATTGGAGTTGAGCTTGTTTCCTTTGATGAGGCTTTGTCAACGGCAGATTTTGTCTCTCTTCACATGCCTCTGACTCCAGCCACATCAAAGATACTTAATGACGAAACCTTTGCTAAGATGAAGAAAGGAGTCAGGGTTGTGAATGTCGCTCGAGGTGGTGTGATTGATGAAGAGGCTCTTGTGAGGGCTCTGGATGCTGGGGTTGTTGCTCAGGTAATTTTATTTATCACCGGAGAACCGCCCTTATGAAAAGGTGGAAAAACGTGAACTCTGTTGCTTGTATTGGTGAATGTATTGTAATTGATGTCTTCTATCCCAGGCTGCACTTGATGTTTTCACAGAAGAGCCACCAGCAAAGGACAGCAAGCTTGTCCAGCATGAGAGAGTGACTGTTACTCCACATCTTGGTGCTAGTACCATTGAAGCACAGGTGAGCTTATTCGTTCATGATTCAGTCCCATGTTAGGTCTAGATTTGTTCTCTCCACAGGGAAATGAATAACAGATGTTAACTGTATTTTCCTTTGATGGCAAACAATAATGTGTGCAGTAACCATAGCAATGCTTGAACCAATCGCACCGTGGAGAAGATGCAAATATGACCTCCATGCCTCCTCCGTTTCATTTAGCTAAATCAACTCCTATTCCCTTGTGATTTGATCTGCAGGAAGGAGTCGCTATTGAGATCGCTGAAGCTGTTGTTGGTGCACTGAAGGGAGAACTTGCTGCTACTGCCGTCAATGCTCCCATGGTTCCTGCTGAGGTACTTTTTCTGAGTTTAGCTCTCTCTCTTTTGCTTTGGATTCGCTATGGACAAATCTTGCATTTCTCTACGTGTAATTCATAATTTGTAAACATTTTGATTTTCGTATACTACTGTACCTCACATTTGCTGAAAGCATTAAGTAATTAAGAAGCAGCCCCTGCAACTGCTTGATCTTAAATTCCACTTGATGGTTGAATCCACCAAGTCTAGTACCAATCTGGTTTCCTAACACGACCTTTATTCTTGCTGGAACGTTTGGGATGGAAGGTAATACTCATCTTGCTTCTGACTTCTTTATGGGTTGAAATCCAGGTCCTATCAGAGCTGAAGCCCTTTGTGGTGCTGGCCGAGAAGCTGGGAAGATTGGCAGTCCAGCTGGTAGCCGGTGGAAGTGGTGTCAAGACCATCAAAGCGACCTATGCATCCGCAAGAGCACCTGATGATCTTGACACAAGGTTGCTCCGAGCCATGATCATTAAGGGTCTTATAGAACCCATATCAAGCACTTTCGTGAACCTGGTCAATGCAGACTTCTCAGCCAAACAACGTGGCCTACGCATCACAGAAGAACGGATCGTCCTAGATGGCTCGCCCGAGAGCCCTCTAGATTCCATCCAGGTTCAGATCGCCAATGTGGAGTCAAAATTCGCCAGTGCAATATCCGACTCTGGCGAGATCACGCTTGAAGGACGAGTCAAAGATGGGATCCCACATCTGACAATGGTGGGTTCCTTCGATGTGGATGTGAGCTTGGAAGGCAGCATCATCTTGTGCAGGCAGGTGGATCAGCCCGGCATGATCGGGAGGGTGGGAAGCATCTTGGGCGAGGAGAACGTGAATGTGAGCTTCATGAGCGTTGGACGGATCGCCCCTAGAAAGCAAGCCATCATGGCTATTGGAGTTGATGACTTGCCAAGCAATGAGTCCCTGAAACGGATCGGAGAGATCTCCGCAGTTGAAGAGTTTGTGTTCCTTAAGCTTTAGATATCTCTTATCTTTTAGTACTGTCTTATGCCTCTCCCAATTTTGAGTCTCTCTTCATCTGTGTGTCTTTTCTTACGGGAGTACTTTAGTCGATTAGCGGCAAATAATCTGGCACTTCTTTGAAAGTGCCTCCGTACAATCCGTGTGTTCCACGCACTCCCAGACATACTAAGGGATCTGCTTTTTGGACATGCTCGTTGTGTTCATGCATGAACTCTGTTCCTGAGATGAACAATCGAAAGGATTTTACTAATCGTCATCATCCAATTATCGGGATGTCCGTAGTGTTGGTCATTGCTATGAATCGTATATGTTGCTGAATTTCTTGTCATGCTTTGGTTTCTTTCGATTTGGGAAGCTTTCTGCTTGTATCGACTTGTGTGGTCTTGATCTTGAATATGGTTTATTATTGTTTTATATGAACAATTGACGAACAATTGTTTGCAATTTGAGGAGAGAACGAAACAGATGCCTATAGGAGGCTTCTAGTACCCAGGCATTTCCAGAGAAAGTCACCAAGAGCAAGGGTTCCATTTCAAGGTTAAGAAGAGATGTGCGAAAGTGAGCATCATCGACGTCGTTGGTCACCAAAAATTGAAGAAATCGAAGCTCCCGTAGTCAAAGTCGATGAAATTGAAGTCGAGGTTTATACCATTGCCCCCTGAAATCATGTTAATAACATTTGCTCCAAAGACGTGCATGAGTGCATTCCTGACAATCCCTCCCAGGACGTTTGTAAACTGAGCTGTACCAATACCGCGCTGCTGATCCTGGCCATCAGTGGGCAATGGAGTCGCAACACCGTGGGCAGTAGTCGTTGCCACCGGAGGGTTGCAATGAACCGAGGCACAAGCGTCGTGCAGATCAAACCCGCACCACGTGCACTGGAACCGCCTGCCTTGTCCGCCCTGACCGCAGCTGTTGCACCTGAACGTAGCATAGGCTTCATCGGAGAGTCTCAGTGGATGGCAATGCATAGGATGGTGTATCACCAATCCTGGAGGCTTTTCTTGCTGGAACAAGGGTCTTCCAGCACCGCGGCTTGTGACCACAGGGTTGCGAGCAGGAATGGCGCAGGTTTCGTGTAGATCAAATTTGCACAATGTGCAGTGGAGCCGGACGCCTGCCCCGGGTTGTTTACAGCAATTGCAGCTGAAAGTATCATAGGTTACATTGGTGAGAATCAATGGATGGGCGTGAAGAGGGTGGTGTATTACTCTCCACGACGTCCCTGGAGGCGGGCGTGGATCAGACAGGGCGCAGGCGCCGTGGATATCAACGTTGCATTCTTCGCAACGATATCGAAAGCCTTGGCCGTGTTGGTTGCAGCCGTTGCACTTGAAGTAGGGAAGGGATGGAGGGTTTGAGAAGTATAGCAAATGTGCTGGATGAATAACATGTTGTATCACAAGCACTGCAACTCGCTTGTTATCTTGCCCTCTATTCATTTTCTCGTAAGTTTGTTTGCCTCGAATTGTTGCTTTTATAGACATATAAAGAGATACATCGATGAGGTCCTGAGGTGAAGACGAGTTCAATAGGGAATCAATCAGCCGGGAAACTTAGTAGAGGTTTCGCCCAACTGATCAAGATTTATACTGCTGCTTTCAACACATTATAACCCTACATCAATTGCTACGTTGGAAGTCTTTTATAAATCAGTGAGGTTCTCATTGCTTATATTTATCATGGTCGCCTCAGCATTGATATTACTCCCTCTTTCCCACGTAAAATATAATATTTGATTTTTTAGATTATCATATAATAAATATAACGTTTTTTATTTTAAAAAAATATATTAAATATTTATTATCTGTTATAAAAAATCCATTAGGTTTAAAATGCTAATCTTGTAATCAATATACAGCCTTACGGTTGCACGTCATTTTCTCATTGCTTAATTTATAGTTGACTCATCAAAGTCTCGAGTCTTTTTCTATTGTTTTTCTTTCGTTCAGCTGATTGACAAGGTTTGGGGCCATGAAGTCAGTCCTGCATTTCCTTGCAGTCTTGACTAGTAGTATCACTAACTACTCGCTTAACAACGATGAATATTTTGATAATACGAATAAGCATTACTAAGACTCATAAAATCGGCTCCTCGATGCTACCAACGTAGAATGCAATAGATACCATATATTTGCTATCCAGTACAAGAAACCCGACACAACTTGTTGTAAAATCGTGTACCATTTGTTTTTCGTTTTACGGATTCAAATCATATGTTACATATTTCCATTCTGCACCAAGTTGGGGATTCGACATAAATGCATGTCACAGTTATTCATCTTTGGAATAGTCATATTACAAGGACGACTTATGATTAGGCGGGAAATATCCTTGCAATGAATGAGAAAAACCTAGGAAATGCAAGTTGTGTTACAGTTTCATTCAATCAATAGTTTATGCGAAAGTTTTAGGGATCTTGTCTGTAATCATGATTGTTTAAGTAAGTAGAAAATAGGAAACAATAATCACGGTAAGAATCTGAAAACTTGATTGATGGGCATTTTCTAGATCGATCCGCTCTCTCACCAATAGCGTGTGTATTCGCATTCGAATGTTTAGACCTATCATTTTCATCTCATAATATATTTATAGCATCTGTACATTTGAGAAGATATTATCACGGAACAAAAAAATTTGATTGATTTAATTTTGGGATGATTAAATGTAAAAAGAAAAAAATTTGGATCGCAGTATTGAATTTATACATTATGACAATAAACAATTACCCCTCCGTCCCGAAAAGGATGCAATGTAGTAACTTGACATACATGTCAATACAAAATTTGACACGCGTACAACGACGTTCAAAAGTAAGTTTTTTTTTTTATAAATTTATCGTGAAATATTAATGGTTATGTAAGTTACGTATTTCAACGTAATATATATTGCGAGACGATCAGATGTGATTTGATATAAAAACAAAACTTGTATTCATATGTCTTAAATCATACAAAATATATATATGTTGTATCTTTTGTGATTAAGTTTATTGTTCCTTATTTTCTAATTCTATTTTTATTTTGATTAATTTGGATTAATCTATTGGCATGTTATCTCTCTGATTAAGTAGTCGAGGGCAATTTCAAAGACGAATAACAATGACATTCATATTCATCAACTTGGTGACCTGGAAGAATTCAATGATTTGAGTACAATGAACTACATTTTCTCCATCAAGTTGTGAGTCGCATCCATATCTGTCATTGGGCATTGGGTGATTAATTCGTGGCTTTTTTTTTATTAAGGTTATAGATATACTGTAAGCTCAATTAAGAATAAAATCACGCTGATCTTCACAATAAACAAACTCTCTCTCCGTCCCGAAAA